>JAOBAY020121162.1:0-16347 GCA_025331085.2 Zoanthus sociatus | reverse complement strand
TATGAATATACACACTAACCTGTATATACTATTAATATACACACTAACCTGTATATACTATGAATATACACACTAACCTGTATATACTATGAATATACATACTAACCTGTATATACTATGAATACATACACTAACCTTTATATACTATGAATATACACACTAACCTGTATATACTATTAATATACACACTAACCTGTATATACTATGAATATACACACTAACTTGTATATACTAGTATATACACAATAACCTGTATATACTATGAATATACACACTAACCTGTATATACTATTAATATACACACTAACCTGTACGTTTCTCCTAGTTCCTCAGCTTGTGCACGGCCCATACTTGTCAACTCTCCTCCCCACTTCAATATTAACAGCAATGCAATTTCACCCGACTCCTTTCTCCTGTTGCTATCCCGGGATTGGCTTTCCTCTTGCAATTCTAATCCAGAACTTACGCGTCCAAGGTATTTTAGCTGGACCTTTCGGTTGATTCCAGAGAAATATCCATACCTTTGACCAAAACAGAGCAGGTACATCGGATGAACTAACTACTAATGGCCTGCTCCCCAGCAAGGCTGTGGCTTCATAACTCATTTGGTAAGAGCGCACTCCACCGGTATCGCAGCTTTTTCTTTTACAATTAGTGTAATGAAATGCATGACTGCAGAGCTTCAAAGTTAAATTTATACTTCCCCCAAAAAATTAATTAGAATAAATTATGCATGGTTAGGTCATTTGAAAACCAGTACGTTTTTGTGCGTGGATAAAACTTCCGAGTTCCTAACGGGAATAGAACCCATGACCTTCTGATTACCGGCCAGACGCTCTACCACTGAGCTACAGGAACTCACGTAGGGAATGGGTCACTTAGATCGATTCTTATAGATGGAAATCGGGTATATGTTCTAACTGCTGGCTTAATATATCCATATGTTAATAAACTAGTCGTTGTATAAATAGCTGAAGATATTTGTACAACTTTGATGTTGTTGTTCGAGTTGGTTAGTTTGCTTTGCTTTTCTAGTAAATTAATACGATGGTAACTTACATTTCCAATACACTTTTGATTTGATGGAGCTTCTTACGATTTTCAAACAACTGCTCTCCATTTTTGATAGCCTGCAGAAGGTCACGAGCGATATCCAACACTTCCTGCATTTCCTTTGGCTTCTTCAGCTTCAAGTCATGTTCATTGGAGCCGCCATAGTTTCTGAATAGCTCGATGAACCTACACGTTGCAACAAAGCAGAACTGATTATAGCACAGGCAGCTAGAAAACTATGTTTTCAGTATCAGAGGAGATCACTAAGCTCAAATGTATTTTATAGAATGACTTACGCAGGCATTGGGAGGGACGTGCGCCATACGAAAAAGTCGCTTAAATTCAAAAGATGGCACATTGAAAAGCCCTTTAGCGGGCTCAGATTGCGCCCGAGTCCCAAGCCATTCCTATACACAACCCGTGCAGATCTTCGTCACAATCTCCTGCAATGGTAGATTGTGTTTTTGGATTGTTTTAATGTAAATTAGACACAATTCACAATTCATGAATTGCTGATTGTGTATGCTGCACTTCCCGTTTTCAAATTTTTTTGTCACATGTTGATGCCATGACAGTGTTGATGTACTGTCCAGCTAGAACAAAACCAAACTAGTACAGCTTGTAAGGATGTTGCATCATCATCCACTTTTAAATACTTTAATCAGTCACTTGACGAACACTACAGCCAACGTGTTTTACAGAACAATCAGCTTTGTCACAGTTGATTTCCTGCTTGTTTATTTGAGTTCATATTTTCCTCTTTTCTTTCGTTTTAAGCAACATTGTAATGCTAAAAATACAAAGCAAAGTAACGTGAGCGTATGTTGATAGCTGAACATACGTGATCTACATTACATACATTTCAAATAAAAATGTCCATTTTTTACTAAATGTCTACAATCAGTATGGTTAAACAAAAGTTTTTGGCACATTTAATTTTGGTAATGACCCATAAATTTCAAAACTGGCCCATTGATTTTCAAGGAAACGGGCCATTGGCCCACCAGCCTTTTAGTCTATCCCAACCCCTGCTTACGGATTCTATGAAACAAAAACGAACGAAATGAGAAAGGAAAGGGGAAAATGATAAGATTATATTCTTTATATTTGGTTTCATGATCAATACTTTGGTCGGAAAATCATTATCCTTTGTCGATGTGTTCATCTTTGAGTCAATGGATGGGGTTCTAATGGCTAAATTGTCGATCGAATCGGGGTTGGTGAAAATCGAAGTCGTTAGCTTTTATCTTCTTCTCTTACTAGTGATGATGGAAAGAGCAAACAAAATCCCTTAAAATGCTACAAAGGATCAACAGACTACCACAAGCAACATCAGACCAATTGGTAAGCTAAGTTTTATTGAGAATCAAATTTTGCATTTTACTTCTCAATTGATTCCACACAACATTAATACTGTATTTGTAAGTTCACACACATTTTTTGCCTGGGTTGCCTGTGATTATAGATGACCTACTGTAGGTTTTACTAAAGCCTGGTCCTCACTACGACATAAGCATAAGCATAAGCATAAGTATAAGCATAACGAGTCTTATGTCGTAATGAGGACAGCCGCGACATAAGCATAAGCACAAGCACAAGATTATCAAAATCTTCTGTTCTTCTTGTGCTTATGCTTATGGTTATGTCGCTTATGTCGCTAGTGAGGACAACTCTCACATAAGCATAAGAACGTCCGCCATCTTAATTTGTGTGTTGGAGAGATAGCATGGTAGCTAAAATTAGCTTTGCGCCTGCGTACAACGTTATGCTTATGTCGCGGCTATCCTCATTACGACATAAAACTCGTTATGGTTGTGCTTATCAGTGCAGATGCCCAGCTCGATGCATTCCAACGTGCACTTATTGTATTTACTATTGTTCTTTGCCGTCGTCGTCGTTGGCCGCGCAGTCCTCATTGCTTAAGGTGCCTAATAACACGACCTACGAAAACCTACTTGATACCTTTAATGCCAATATCATTAAGAACGCTGGTCAACTAAAATTGAAAAACAGCAAACCGTCCCAACTATTAGAGGGGTGGGGAGAGGTGGATGGTGTCGCTAAATAATCTCCGAAAAACTAGTTCACTCGTTGATAGTACTGGGCAAAGAGAGGTCCACCGAACACGTAGACAACCGATTCATTCTGGAATTGTCCATACTGTTCTCGGATGAATCTATTCCTGGTTGTGGACTGGGGCTGTGAAACAGACGCCACTGTAGCTCTTCGTTCTCCAGAGACAGCCGCTTGACTTTCTTCACCTCTCTTTCTAGTGTATTTCTCAGCGAGTCGCGTTCGACTGATATTTGCCTGTCCGCATAAAAAAAAGTGTTAAAGCAGAAAGACAGCGAGACAGAATAAACATGCAATTAAACCGAATCTAAAAATAATATTTATCACAAATGTACATAAAATTATATCAATCTACTTAATTGCAACGAATGAATTTGTACTGACTTTTAAGTCAAAATAGTCAGAGAACCAATAAAATGCTTTATATTTTATACTATGCAATAGCTCGCCTGTATATGGCTGGAATAAAAGATTATCTAAATTCATCTGTGTAAAAATGTTATAGGCCGTAATGTTTTCTTCTTCTCAGCTTGTATCGCTCAAGATATCGTGGACGAAGTGAAGGATGCAAGACAGAATGCGCCGATCAAGTGAAGTGCTGATTTCCTATAAAGCTAACTAAACACTAACTATATAAAACTATTTTAACAACTCGCGTTTACGAGTGTGAGAACACTCAATACTACTTTAAGCGAAATAAATGATTGCAAACAATGAAAGTTCTAAAAACGAATTGATTAAAACAATCGCATCTCAAATAAAATTGTTACGGGTGTACACTGACGCTTTTACACAAAAAAAATAAACAATATCAAACATACCATAATACTCTTTGTTTGTCCCTCCAAAATTTTGCATAACCATTGTTTTTATTTTTTCTTGGGATTTACAATGGTCCAAGGAGAAACTGAAAACAATGCCTATGCAAACTTTTGGCGCGACAAGTAAAGAGTATTATGGTATATTTGATATTGGCTAATAGGCACAGCAGCCACAAATGTAAAAAAAACAGCAGTAAATTCTACCACCTTTAATTTGTCCGTTTTTATTGTGTTATTTAAATGTATTCTGTACTATTATATTTAACTTTTTATCTTTAAAATTTTCATATATTCATAAAATTCATCAAGTCACGATCACCTACAGAACGATATCCGCGGTTTAGTCTTATAAATAAGAATTTACCTCTCCATCTTGGATTTGTTTTCCACAACAAAGGACAATGATTCGTTCTCGTGCTCCAACTTCCTTATGCGATTCCCTATACCACGTAGATGATCCAGCTGAACACGTAACAAAGGCTACAGTTAGTTTTCATTTCATGGCGGATAAAGTGTGTAATTAGCCAATATCAAACATACCATAATACTCTTTGTTTGTCCAGCCAAAATTTTGCATAAACATTTTTTAAATTTCTCTTGGGACTTACGATGATCCCAAAAAAAAAAAACTGGAAAAAATGCTAATGCAAAATTTTGGCTGGACAAAAAAATAAGAATTATGGTATTTTTGATATTTGCTAACTCATTGAAATTCAAGTAAATACAAAAGGTTTTAATCGCATGATCTGAAGAACATGCACTGTAGGTGCCACATCACTTTCTATCACAGCGTAATCAAACATCAGCTTAGTGCGTGATCAGTGAAGGATCAAAATCTAAGTTTGCAAACCTTACAGAAGTGAAGATGTTGTAAATAGAGGATATTATACGGTGGCGCGAACATATGAAGTTTATCTTCGAGTGGTAAAAATATTTTTTCCACGAGAAGATAAACTTAATATGTTCAAGCCAACGTGTAATTTTCTTTTTATTACATAGATATGAGTATTTCGAAAATAGAAAAAAACTAGACGGAAAAGACGGGAAAACAAAGGAATGACGTCAGCGATATCTTCACTAGTGAGGATATGGAAAATATGTCACTCGTATCCCGGATGTAGTTTCATATGAAATCTACGAGTGGCGCATTTTACAGTAAAACACTCATATCTATGTAATAATATAATTCATACTATAATATGGAAGAATATAGACTAAAAAATCTGAGATTGATTGCATGAATTCGTAATATCGAAGGACGAGCAAAGTTGACAAAGTTGACAAATAAGACGAAACTGCTGCTTAGTTAGCAAGGTGCCAGTCTATCGTGCTAGGGAGGCTCGGGTTCGGTTCCCGGCCGGACCAGCAATCAGGGTCTTAAAAACAATTGAGGAGAAAATGCTTCATTTGCTCTAACATCTGCAAATGGATAAGGACGTTAAACCGTAGCTCCAGTCTTTCGAACCACACATTTGGCGAAAAGGGCAGGATAGTGATCCCGGTGTTGTGGTCTGTCTTCAAAAATAGTACTGAGGGCATTTACGGTTATTAATATATTATGTGAGCCGCTGCTGCGGACTATCCAAGACATTCAACTGTTGAAAACTGTATTCATTTGTGATGCGCATTTGATCAAATCCATATAAAAATGCGCAATATAAATGTTAAATATTATTATTATTATTATTAATTATTTGATGCTGTACGTGAGGGAGGTGATCCCACCGATTATGAACTTGGAGCAATCAATGATATTAGGTGGTGTAATTCTACATCTGATACTATTATGAGGAGATGGACTGGAATGAGGGAAAATGAAAAATTGCAAATATTGAGGCTAATTGCCGAACTTTGGAGGATAAAAAATTATAATGAGCGATCAATTCGTGAAATTGTTAAAGAGATGAGAAAAAATTACGTATTTGTATTTGCACAACTCATCTTTCTATGTTGAAAAGAATGAGACTGCTATATTGTTTGAATTGAGAAGATTTCTTGATGGAGGAATACACGGCTATGGTGAAGATAGAGGGTTTTTGAGGGTTGATGATGATTTTCTGGAATCGTCATCTGCATCAGAAGATGATTGTTTCTGCGGAACGTATTTGGATTCTGATGAATGTTGTTTTGGTGCATAAGGATCTGATGTTCCAGGGTTTCGCTAATTGTGGTTAGATATTTTCATTTCACATGTTTCGTGTGAAGTGAATGAATCATTGCACATGCGCTCCATGTGTGGTATTGTGATTGAAACTCTAGATTTCAAACAAAATTGGTGTGACCTCATTCGATGTCATAACCTTCAATCTAAACCTAAAGGTGTCCGCACAGCATTTGAGGCTCATCGAATCGATCTTTCACCTATGATGATGGAAATTATAGATGCTAAGTACAAAAAGATTCAAAAGATGGAGGGTGGCAAGATCCTTCGCGGTAAATATCGAGATTCTGTCATAGCTGCTTGTTTGTTTTACACTATCAACAGTTTGGTGAGTTTCGCACCACTAAATATATTTGAGATTTGTTTAATATCAAAAAGAAGTTCATGGGTCATCGTATAACAAAATATCTGCAAACTTTCCCCGAATCTAATTCTGATAACATAACCCCTGAGAAAATTTTACCATGGATTATGAAATTAACAGGGGTTGATCATTCTCACTAAAATCGCATTAGAAAAATCATCAAAAATTATCAAACGCAGCCATCCAAAGACGGTGGCTGCTGCAATCATCTTTTTTTATTTATGCTTAAAACAGGATTATATTAAGAAGAATGGTATCACAAAGACTAATTTCACTAGGAAAGCAAAAATCTCGATCGTCGCTTTCAACAATATCTTACGAGAAATTGCTACAATTACTCAAGCGGATATTACCGTGTGAATATTCAAAAAAAATATTTGTAACACGTTTCGTGTTACAAAAGTATAAATCTTTCCTCTCATCGAAAGAACATCCACGCAACTACAGCTGCAGCAATCATGATCACGATCAGATTGAGTTCATGTTTACTAGCACCAAACTGTGCTGATTTATACCTATCCATCACATATTCTTTCTCGTCACTTTTAGACTAACTTCATGCTTAAATTGAGGCAAACGATGAGTTAATTTTACTTTACTCACACCAAGATTATGTTTTATCTCAACACCTTCACTTACTGCATTCACATCGCAGTTTATCCCTAACTTCCTGGAAGGGCTAGCCCTTTGTTATTTGCTATTGTATCCAACGGTACTCTCCGTGTTGATGACCATCGTCGAAGGCATCAACCACGTACCAGGCGACACCGCTAAATCAAGCTTCACCTATAGCTTCCTGCACAGCTAGTTGATACCTCTGTACTGATTTGCTGATATCCGGTTGCTTAATTGCATCTTTGACTTGAAGCAAAAATTCACGTCGGACTTCTTGCTCTGAACCAGTATTCCCAACGATTGTACCTCGTACATTCACCTGCGTACCAAGTATGCAGTACACAAACGCTTCGTTTGATTGATTAATCCTCGCTTGTCCAGCTTTGGTCAGCCCATACGATCTTGGGATCACAAATTTTCGTATTGTTTATCAGCATACAAACTGCTTTGTTCAAGGTATTGTATCAAGTTGCCATTGCTATCTTTCCCACCTTCATCAGAAAATTTGTTGTATTCACCAGGAAACTTGTCATCTGCATCACAGTATCCCATCCTTGAAATGTATATGTATACATTCCCAAGACCACAATTTGTTTCACCATGAAATCTAAAATCTTCGCTTGGGTGAATACCAAAGTCATTGCACAAGCGATTGTATGACGGTCCATCGTATCCATTGTTCTTTTGATCAAATGCTGAATCATTTGGCAAAGCCACAGAATTTTGTATTCCCCCCAACTCGTGCAAAATCCTTCTAATTGTGAAGTACACGTGAAACAACAGAAATGATCTCACTTGCGGAGGCAAGTCCAATTCATCATCTGTCATGTTATGTATTCCATCCTTCATCATGTCGTGAAACAGCAAACGATCGCTTATCCCGCAACCGGTGGTTGCACACCAAACTGCAAAGTTCAACTGTTGAGTCCAGTAATTCATGTTTGGAGAATTCAACCATCTCCTTAATTCTTTTCAAGAGTAATGCCTCACCTTCAATTCCTTGAAAATATCACGAAATGCAATCTTAAAAGATTCAGAGGGAGAGACCAAAATCTCAAGGTTTGTAAAATCGTAACTTCTAGTTGGTTTATGCTTCGCAGGGACCGGTAATTCAGGTTTGACATTGAGTATCAATTCTAGTCGAAAACCCACAAGAAACCCTAGCGCTTTCTTCCTTTCTTTTGAGAAATAGATGCTTGATCAGAAATTATTCCCATCAAAAGCATCTATTTGCTCCTTCCATATTTGGATACAAAGAAAACACTCTTCTCATCAAACCATCCTTTCTGTGTAAACCTTGAAAAGTCTGCGTTGGGATACCGATCTTGGAATTGTTTCCATTTTCCCTCGCTCATTGTTTTTATTAGCGTGTACACTAATAGAAACTTGACTTTTAACCTTTATTGATCTGCAAGATTTTCTTCTCTCAAACGTTCTATAAATTCCTTCAAAGATAGGAATATTTCATTTCTTCTGTGGACGTACTTACAGGGTTCTCCTTTCAACATGCATAATTCAATGGACTTCAAAATTCTTCGGAGATCATCTTGATCAGCATTTAATTCCAAATCAGTTAGAACGTCATCTATGTGTGATCCAGCAAACTGGAGAGACCAAGGATTATCTGTATGATACAACATCTTTGTAATACACTATCCACCCCATTAGATCACAACTAGATGCGGTTTTTACCTCAGTTTTTACAATCCCAGCTGAGGTGCCCGGGCATGCGCAATCTCTGCACGCATCTAGGTTATAAGGTGGTGGCTGCTCATCATCATTATCCATTGTACGGAGCTCCGCTGAAACAGTTGCATCTCACAATACATTCTACTCTTCTCGTGCTATTGGAGTCGGGGTGCCTAGTTTTTTTCAACATATCTGAACGGATACCATCCTCCATCTTTTTGATCTCTTCAGGGTCGGGCCTTTGTAACCTTCGTTTTTAACTTCGCTTCTGTACTTCTTTCTTATAGATCTCTTCATTTTGTGAAATTTTTCGACTGATTTTATCAAATGAAATTCCTCAGTGCTTATCTTATTGTCTTCTAACGCCTTCGAGACAACATCCTTGATCGTGTTCAATTTCGCTTGACACACCGACACAGTCTTTTCATACTTTGTGACATTCTTTGAAATGTTCTTCGCCAAACCTGCGGTGGTGACACTCACGAAAACACAAATACCTCCCAACGCACCAAGGCTCACCGCCACAGGAAGACCCACTCCGGTGAGTCCTGTACCAAGTCCACCAGCACTCAAAGTTAACGACAGTACTCCACTACCAGTTGACATATTAACAAGGATGCTCCTTACACGATTGTATTTTTTGTATATCTTTTCACAATCTCGAAGTTCTTTCTCGAACCAGGAAAGCCAATGCGAAGCTTGCTGTAGCCGAAAGTTTTCCCCTCTTTGTGTAACAGCTTCATTATCTTTGGGTAACTCTGGGTAAATTTTTTTGTGACCTTCCATATTTTGAATTGTGATCATGTTAATCTTAAGGTGATTACAAGGGTGTTTATACCAAAATATGGTGTACTACCATCTAGGTTGGTAACGTTTACATTGAATTGATTGATGATAATGAATGAGTTTTTAATTTGGGATAATTTTCAGAGGGACCGGCAGCTAATAATTCTGATAGAGAACAACGATTTTGCATTTTGTTGTATGAGTTTTGAGAATGTACAAGGTCACTATACACCAGAAATCGTGGTGTGTTTTTACAAATGAAAAAGTATGGTGTATTAGCTTCTATGTTCTCAGGTACACCAAGTTGAGTGTGAAGCTGTTTGGATAAATTCATGGTTTTGGTTGCGTATGTGAACCAATTTCCAAGAGATTGTACAATGTACACGCCTATGTCCAACAACCTGACAGATTTTTGTAAATCTTCTAGTGTGAAAACACCAGCTTTGATCGTTGAATACACATTGTCACCTTGAGTAAAACCTTGAATTTGTGTAAACTTGAACATCATTGTTTGCTGACGAATAAAGTCTAACACCTCTACATTCTTGAAAGCTTCAATGGGTGGATGAAAATCTATTCGAGTATTAGGTTCACTAATAGTGAACGTAATGTGCTTCGCTGACATCTTCTACTTTTTTTTTAATTAACTTCACTTGTTTTTAAACTGTCCTACTACAATCATCACCACAGCCACAATCAAAAGCCACGCGTGTTTACCAACAAATCCTTAACTTCTCCAGCTGTTTTGAAAATTAAACTAGCTATTGCACCAATCATTCCAGGCAGTGCTTCACCCAGCTTCTTCCCGATAGTCTTCATTCCATTTCCTAAATCTTTACCCAATTTAGTCAATCCACCCTTCATTCTTTCTACAATCACACCGATAATGATACCTATAGCTCCTGCTATAGATACTAGTGTCACACCATTCTTCTTGAAATGAGCCTTTCTCTCAAGGGCTTATCTTTTTCAATCGCTTCATTTAGAGCATTCAAATGTTCTTTGTCAGCTTGCAGCTCTTATGCTTCGTTTGTCGTCTTATCTATCTCATCTAAAGCCCAACCGAGATCCTGTTTCATACTAGCTATCTTTTTCTTTAGTTTTCCGATTTCACGAGTAAGTTCTTCATTTTCACCTTCATGGTCGATATTTTCATTTTACATATCTAGTGTCTAACGTGAAAACTTATGGTTAATTTAGGCACTCTATGTAGGCATTCATGAATCAGACTCACTTATAGTTTAGCAAAGTATAAAAAAACAATTCAATGTAATCTAGTGTAATAATTTTGTTTATAGTAGCTAAAAAGAGAATCATGTATTGTTTTGTATTGTATTGTAATGTAGCTTTCAAAATAGCTAATTCATGTTTCTCTCTTTCTCTTGTATATGTTTTAATGCTGATTGTTTATATTCGTTTATTCTTTGATTGTTAGTCTCTATCGTAGCTTCGTTTGTTTTTATCTCTTCTTGGTTTGTAGGACCTAGAGCTTTTTTAAAACCATCTGGAAGGCCATTATAGTCAACTCCTATTTCACCGTCGGGAGCTATGAGGGTTTAGGTTTTAGCAGGTTTCCACGTACCTCTGATCAGAACTCTATTAAACTCCTTATCAAGCCAAACTGTTTTTTTTTCTTTTGCTATTTCTTCTCCTTCACGCACGCTTTCTTCACAAGGAGGGGAATATGTTTGAATATCTGGTTGCGGTCCTGGATGAGACGTGGATGCTCCTCTGATTCACGTCGAGAAGAAGAATCTTGGGGTCTTTCGTCAATAAAGGATGTTTTTTCATGTCTGGTGCTGGTTGAACTACGTGTGACATTTCCCCCCAGTGTTTCTAATTCACTCATATCCTCTTTTGGGGCTTTCTGGTAGCCTCTTTGTTTGGATATCCGGAAAGTTTTTTAGATATAAACGTTTTTCGACGTTTTCCTTTTTCATTTTGACCTGGGAATAAATCTCCTCCCAAATCGTCAACATCATCATCATCATCATCATCATCATCATCATCATCATCTCCACTTCCTTCCGGAAGAAATGGGTCTATGTCATGACCATCATCAGCCATTGCTTTTTTTTCTTTACTTGGAAACTGGTAAAGAAACCTTTAGGATTTTTTGTTAAAACCATTTACTTGCGAGGTATCCCAAGGTCAACATCCCTCCACCTACATATAACATCTCACCCGTCTTCTGAATTTTAGAAGGTTTATAGTAATCTGAAAATTGAGGGGGCTCAGAGAGTAAGTTTTCATCAGGATGTATCATATTGTAATACTTCAATGCTTCGTCAGTATTTGCAAAGTTTTGAGAAGCAATCGAGTTCGACCTTCGATTCTCATTTTCCCAATCTAGGAACTTCTGTCTCTTCTCAAGGTATCTTTCATAATCTTTTTGGTATTTCTCGAGATCTTTGTCATGTCTTTCTTTTTGGAAAACAGCGTCGCTCGCATCACTACCCGACAAGTAGTTTGCAAGGTAAAAACCCCCGACAAACGTGGTTGCATTAAGAACCGCGCCGCCTACCATCATTGCTATCGTTGCCATCTTCTTCTCTTACATCGTGTTCTTCATCTTCTAAAGTAATTTCAATGGTACTGAAATGTTTCACTAAAGTATTACTAATTATCATTGCAATTGAAAAATCTACAATGTTCTTGAAAAACCCCAGATTGGTTTGGTGAGGAAATCGATCATTCCAGCTATCCCGTTCAGTGTTGCGGTGTAGAAAACGATTAACACAAATTCACAAATCTTTTCCATCTTCTTCTTCTTCATCACTTTCGTATTCTTCACTTTCATCTTCTAAATAGCATTCTTCTTCATACCTCCGACGAGATTTTTCGTGCATGTATTTTTCGATGCCACATAGAACAGCACAATTTATGGGTGTTCTTATAAATGGATCTGAAAGTTTTTCATTCAGAGTAATCGAGGTGCCACGGTCAACAAATCCGAGTAATCCGGCGAATCCTGAGATTGCGAATAATGCGTCTTCAACTGGCATGTTTATCAGATGTTTTTAGGTATTATTTTTTTATTCTCTAAACAGCTTTTCAGTGTCATTCTCCCTGCAAGAACTCCAGTGAATTTCGCATAATTCATGACGTGCGAACTCGGATCACCGAGAAAATTCTCTTTGAGAATTTTCTTCCCAACGAAACCAACTCCAGCCGCGATATCCATGAGGACTGCCGCGTCGGTCAACCAGTCTGTTCTCTTCTGACATGTTTTTTTTTTTTGTAAGTGAACTCAATATACTTTTAAGATGCTTTTCACTGCATTCCTACCCTATTGACAGGCACAGTAACAAGGAGTTTCGGTGGATGGTGTATTGAAAGATGGAGGTGGAGGTGGTGCATGTTCCACTTGCGTGGTAGCGTCACCCATTCTGTACCGTAAGTACAACCCGACTGCTACCAAACCAACCAATAGCGCGGCTATGGTACCAGAAGATGGAAACGATTTTTTATCTTCTTTACGTTTCATTTCTCTTTCGTGATAAGCCTCCGCAACCCTTTTGTTAAAATTTGCGATTTTCTTCCCAGCCTTCTTCGGATCTTTCTCCTTTTTTGGTTGAATCTCTGAGGATGGTGGAGCTTCTCTGGTTATTTGCTCGACTTTTTCTTCGCTTTGATTTTCAAACATCTTACTCTTTAGAATAAATAATCAAAAAAGCTTTAAGTGGAATATTTTCTCTTTTAAGGATCTTATTTGTTAATTTTTTAAATTGGACAAGATCACTTACAGTAAGATCTTTCATTGTTTTTTCTGTCTTATGTTCGACCTCAAGTTGTATTTGTGTTGTTGTGGCATTTTTCTTTACTTGATGATAAGTAAATAAATCCTTAAGTTGTTAAGATAGAAAATATGAAAGTGATTAAGTCATACTAGGCTGTACTTGTAAGTCGTGTTTAGGTGTGTACGCAGTGTGTATGCTCAAAGGGTTCTTCAATAACGCTACATTTTTGTTTTTCTTGACTTATCTTGATGTTCTTAGCCACATCTAAGAGGCCACTAGCAAGTGCTAAATATCTTCCACCCTTGAACGCTAAGTAACCTGCAGAGATGATAAGTTCTCTCTTAAACAATTCATTGTTGTTCCAATCTTTGGCGAGTTTCTTAGAGTCCAGGTTGAATCTATCATCTCGTGAACCTAGTGCCATGACAGAATCTACTAGTCCTCCAGTCAATTCCCTTCCTGAAATAGCTTGGGCGCGAAGGTGATACTTTTCCACATCACACCATCTTTCGCCGAAAGCTTTTTGACATCATCCACACTCATCTCTACGCCTGCATACTCCTTGATTTGACCCGTCGAGTTAAAAATAGCAAGGGCTTCGCGCTTAGTTTCGAGTTTACTATCTTCTGGTGATGGGGTATCCACCACGTCTTCACCAAGACATTCTTCAAGGTCTGTAGCCATGTTTTATTTTCTTGTTATTTTGACTTTAAGTCGACAAAGCTGAAGAAGGTGATGAAATTTTAACGTAACATGTGAATGGATATCTCAGGTAAAAACAAAGTGTTGAGTATTTTTCTTCTTTAAGAATTTTCACGAAATTCTTACTCGTTTCTTCATCCAAACCACTCCCATATTCTTTGAATAGGATTTCCATCCCTGTCTCATTTGAGGTATAGAATACCACAATGCAACCAACGTTGTCACGAGAACCCAAACCGATAGACCTTTGTGCCTACCGGAGAATGCGAGTTCAATCATTTTGTTGGTGCGGTTCTTCATTTTTTTTTGACATGGTACAGTCGTATCAAAGTGTTCGTACCTTCAAACAAGGTGCTGGCACCACTGAGCAATTGATTGATTTCGTCTTCACTGTCAGCGGATGGTGATGCAACAAGAAAACGTTTGTCACCTTTGGCAAAACCATGATACGTTTTGTTATACGCGTAGGTTAGACAAACGAGGAATATCCAGTGGAATACACCTTTGAATGGACCACGTAGTTTTTTGACCAAGTATTGTGTTTTCCCACAATTTGTGGGACCTACGATGATACAGTGAAATGGTATTTTTCACGGAGTTCTTGCATTTTATCTTATCTTGAATTCTAGATAAGATAACTTTAGTTAGTTTTGTCTAATACAGGATTGATTTCAAGTTTGAGTTCATCACCTCCATCAATGCATCAGCAACAGCGAACATGTGGCAGGTAATATTGCCTGAAACTCCAGTCTTCCTTTTGATTTCAAACTTTATCCAATCACGTGTGCTGTTCAATACGAGACCGCCTCCATGAATGTTATTGTCTGGGAAAGTACGTAAGTCAACCCACAGAGCACATTTTTTTGCCTGTGTAAAAATCTTTTTTCACTCAAATAAGAACTCTCCTTACCAAACCTCTTTTTGATTTCATTCCATAGATCAGCTGCATGGTACCATACCCTTTGAATATAGACGATTCGACATGCCGCCAACGTTGATGTTTATAGATTTGATGTCTGGGTTCACAAACTTTTCAGAATCTCGTGTTCCAGCTGTGTGTATCTCAGTGAAAAGGTAAAGAATACCAGTCATCGCCCTTCTAGGTATATTCGCATGCACACTGATGACACTGTCATTTGATTTGGAGATGTTGAAGATTTTGTGTAGAAGGATTTGTTCGTAGATAAATCCTTTACCTGTCTGATGAGCAGTTTAGGAAAGACTCGCCAAGTACTCTGAAGAAATACATTTGTATTCCAGCTCAATGATTTTCAAAGTGTATTTAGGTGCTTTGGTCATGTCTCAGTATACGACAATGTCTGATACTGGGGCGAGCGTCACTATTTAATTCTAGATCTTGTGCCAAAGCCTTTGGGTAGACAACACCGTGATCAGAGAGGATACGGTGGTCTATTGAAATTCTGTATTTTGTATTGTGAGCTGCAGCGAGAGCAACCTCCGCTGCATCTGAAGTAATCTTCTCTCCAGCATTCGTCCTGAATTTACGCATGTTCGTCGACGATATACGATTTTCAAGCTCTTCTTTTGTGAGGAATAGATTATTGTAAGTTTTGAGCAGATCATAACGCTGAGTATCCTGAAGCGTCTCTCCACCTAAAATAACCTTCATATTTGTCATCAGGTTTCGAGCAACGTTATTTACATGGGTATTGTTAGCGTTGCCTCCGACATTCAAGTTGAAGAGAAGGGATACACTGCCAGGAACGATAACTACATCTTCAGCAAGTTTTGGGATGGTGATGTATAGAATTTCTCCAGGGTTGGCTGATGAGGGGTTAAATGTGACACGCGGTTTGGCGAAGCATCAGCCTTCAAACTAAAAGCTTCTCTTGGATTCCTGTTCGGATTGAGTTTGTAGGAGATAGCTAGACTCATGGCATTTCAGAGTTAAGCATTGTTAACTTTAAAATCCTTTTGATGGAAAATAAGCAATCAAAAATTTTTTACAGTGAGAAAGGATATTGGAAAGGTATCGAAGCGATTAGTAAATTAGCGCAAGCTGCAAAAGTTTCTGAAGTTGTGAATAGAAAATGGCTTTAAAAGCAAGCTTTGTGGCAGATTTATTTACCATCTCCAAATACCATTCCAAGACCACATTGGGTGGTTGTCAAACCGAATTACATTCACCAGGCAGATTTATTCTTTTTACCAAGTGATCATGGAGATAAATACGCTTTGATGTTGCTTCGAGATATGTTGACGCTGAACCATTGACGAGTAAAAACTCAAGCCGAGTTGCCAAAGCGTTTGAAAACATCTATTCGAGAAGAAAAGCTTTGAAATTTCCGTATACACTCATTGTCGATTCTGGAAAGGAGTTCA
>JAOBAY020121074.1:0-16348 GCA_025331085.2 Zoanthus sociatus | reverse complement strand
GTTCTTCACCTTTTCTCAGCCTCAGCATGTTCTTAACATGTTCTTAAATTTTTGGCGATTTTCAGCCTCGTGTTCTTATAAAAAAGATTCTAATAAAGGTTCTTAATCTTATGAGAAAAAGAGTGCATACTGAATCGTTCTTAGGATGTTCTTAAACTTAAGACACGCAATCTTAGAAATGACGGTAAACTGTTTGTAAAACAGCATACGAAGAAGACCAACACCAAAAAATTAATCCAATTAAAGTTATTATTGAAACGAATCGATGTTTCTTAGCTTGTTTTTTAAGGGTTCAGTTTTGAAATATTTTTTCGATAAAGCTCCATTGTCCATTTTACAGATTGCATATTTCAAACTTTGTCAATATTTCGGTTCTTCTGACTCTGTTGTTAATTATACATGCGTTCGCGACCAGCTAAAAAAGCAAGTATGTTTTCTCACAGTACAGTATAATAGATATGCCAAATTACATTTTGTGGAGCCGGAAATGTGCAAATCAGGGTTTTCTTAATAACTCCTACTTTTCAGTAGATTAAAGGTGTGGCGCAGAGTTTCAAAGAAAAACAGAAAAGTGAATTATTTAATTTCTATAAATTCAAAGCAGCGACAAAGCTACACTTACAGAGGTTTGTAAATTGTAAACTTCACGAAATTTGTATTGTTCAATTTCTGTTAAACTTAAGTTTGTTTTTATTGTATAACATAATGAATTGTTTGAAATGATTCATTTTGTTTTCACCCTAAGATTGGCAGCTACAACCAATTTCTCAACTTGTTTGTATTCAAAATAAATGAAAAATATATTTCACACTGATCTTGGGAACTGTTTTGGATAATACAATCGCTTCTATAAGAAAATCTAATCAATGGCAAAATCTTAATAGCTTATATCCCAAGTTTGAAGATGGCGTGGAGTTTTGATTTTATAAATATTGTATTGCTCATCCGAAAGCTGAATGTATGGCATTTAGATTTCAACAAAAGTGTGAATTTTATACAACTAAAATTTGCAGTATCATCCGGAAAACTTTTAAGACGATTTTAAGTCTTTATTACTGATAAGCATTCAACATTGTGCGCAAGTAGCGATAATATGTAGCTATACGGTTTTCTTGTTGAACTGGCAAATGGTCGCGTCGGAAACCTGAAATATATTTAAGCATATTTTAATTTTTAACTGTATTTGTTACAGTTGAAGATCATTTGTATAAAAATATGTAAGTGCGATTGCTTGCTGCGTCTCACCATTGTTCTAAAAGTTTTTTTTTCCTTAACATTTTAATTTTTACCTCAGATTGTTTTTAATTTGTTTTTATTTTTCATGCGATTTGAGTCTCACTGTTCTTATTAAGTTTGCCCTTATTAAATAAAATTATACCGTTAGTTCTGTACGGCAGGTGAAAGTCGGTAATAATCATCGAGTCCGATTACAGCCATTCTTTTCAGATATTGATCGTTAATCAAATAAAAGAAAATTATGAGAACTCATTTTTTCAAGACAGAAACGAAATGACATGCATGCAGGTCTCGAAAAGTTTTCTATACTGAAATTATATGAAGCAAATGTTTCAAAACAAAGGTACGTTTATTTGTCGTTGCTATGATTATGATCGTCTACAATCGAGTGAAGATCATGTATTGCACGTTTATTGATGAATTTAACAAATTCGAGGAAAATACTGCGGCTAAAAACGGCCTCAGACTGAGAACAAAGTGAAACGGAATAAAGGTGTCATTCGTAGAAATACACTTTTATGACGCAAACGGTTGTTGTCAAAAGCAAATAAAATAAAATGCGGTAAAGGTTGCCCAAAGCCGTTTTATTTACTTTGGGAAATGGTGTACGAATACATGCACGGTTAAAATAGAATCTAATATAAAAAATTTGAAGCTGAAATTATTGGGGGAAAAACTTTTTCATACTTTAAATTGCTCTTGTAAAACGTACAATGAGACAATTGTTTTTTAAAAAAGACCTAACTCCGGGAATAACTAAAACTTTATTCCCAAAAATCGCGCGTTGCTATATATATGTTTTTAAACTTTTGATAACAACTGTAGTTCTTCAAACCATTAGTTATGTTTTAATAACTATTCACGGCGAACTGTTCGTAATATATAAAAGAACTTCACTTTTTGTTAATTCTAAGTATTAGATTAAAATATCCAATGTTTTTGAATGATATAAAAGACCAATAATTTTCATGCATCAATCAAAATGTTTAGTTATAGACTCAATATTCAAACTGATTACCTTTTTGCTCTTTGAACTCGACCGGATAAAAGTTAAAACACGAAGCTTGAGTAAATTGAATATTTGCCGCTCTGTCATTAAAATCTCAAAGCGCTGGAGGCCTAAAGATGTCTTTGCATTTTGGTTATTCTTTACTATGATGAAATTCCTTCTGTTTTTAAAAAAGCCAAGTTAATCAGTCATAAGAGAACTCGTCTGTGATTTTTGCAAAAATAAGAAGATTTATTATGATTCATACTAAAAGCAGCCTTGTTTATTTTGGATAAGGAAAAAGAGAGTTTTTTTAAAACTGCTGATCCATTTTTCAGAAAGAGCATATGGTTTGCAATCTTTTGTTCCCACCAGTGAAATTAGCTTTATGTCGGTCGCTTGCTTTCAAAAATATGGTTAAAGGAGTTGTTACACTTGCTAATAAAAGTCAGTTTACATTTCGAGTGCTAGCCGCTCATCAGAATCAGTGATAGCACGAAGAGGTAGCGTGACACCGTGTCAGGGCCGGGTGCTGGATTAGCATGCGGATGTTCCGTGTTCAAATTTCACTGGGATCACTGTCTGAATTTGTCTTGGGTGATCCTTGAGTCATATCCCCCTCGCTTTGTAAACAGCCAACTGGTTTGCCTCTTATCATGCAGTTGAGGTTTGTAATTGTGTCGTGTATGTGTTAAACTCGGACAAATTAGCTTCTCAGCTACTCCAGAATCCGAGTATAAATAAACTTACACTATTTTTTACTTGAAGAACCTTTTTTATAAGAACATGAGGCTGAAAATCGCCAAAAATTTAAGAACATGTTAGAACATGCTGAGGCTGAGAAAAGGTGAAGAATATAAATTTGTTTATGATGATTACCTATTGCAAATAATTCATACAGTATTATTGAAAAAATTCGCTTTTCGGTCGGTTTCTTGACTAAAGTTCGCAGATAATAATTTTACATCACATGGTTTTTATTTACCAAATTGCAGTTCTGACAGATATATCTTTTGAGAAAAATTCTGCTGGCAAGAAAGTCGGTACAGTTTTATCAAAAGAGTACAAAGTACATGTACAAATCAATGTAAACACAAATGTACCACGTACCGTTCATGTATTCTTTATATTGTCTAAAATCAGTAAAGATATTTTAAGAATATGTTTAAGAACATTTGAGGCTCATATCCCGAAAATATTTAAGAACGTTTAGCCTCAGTCGAAAAATTCGACGTTCTTATAAAAAAAAGGAGTGTATAACAGATATCACAGATATTGTGGGGTTTATCATATAATCTAGATTATTAAATAATAAACAAGGTAGCTAGCTGGGTTTGCAATTTGAGGCTCGAAAAGTTCTTATTTTATTCATAACTGCTATACATTTTAATAGCTAAATATCAACTATACTGACGTCCTTATGTGTTCTTGTATGTTGTTTCTCTTCTGATTTGAGGCAGACAGCAGACCCGTACGCAGGGGAAGGGGGTGAGGTGAGTAAGGTGCGCAATGGCCGTAAATGTCCAAAATTTCCATTTGATTATAAAAGTAATGAATAAAAAGAATAAAGTTTAAAATGGAAATAATCAAGCATATTTAAAAGCTCTTTTTTACCTGTGAAACAACCTCAACAATAAATTAGAATAAAATCGAATTTTCCCTTCTAGCAACAACACTCTTAAAGCCCAAAGTTATTTTTACACAAAATTTTATTATTTTTATGATGTTCTGAAAATATGAAAGGTGTGAAAAATGACGTCACGTCTGGTTATCCTAACAGACTCTGTTCGCACTCCCCCAGCAAAAGTTCTGCATACGGACCTGGACAATATCTTCAGCGATTTTTTTGTGAAACGAAACTGCAAGTACGTGCATGTGTGCGTGAATTATTTCAGTCATTTCAGCCTCAGATTGCTATTTTAAAATTTGTTGTTATTCTTCGGGCACTTTGAGACTTGCAGTTCTCATAAAAAAAGTGTATTTTATAAACCGCTAAAAATGTAAACAAACTTAAGGTGATAAATTTTATGAACTCCACCATATAAACAAACTCTTAAGCACTTTTACTATAAAAATATTGTACTAAACTGCTTTTCTATATCTTAACTTTGGTCCAAAGTCATAAATTAGATGATGTTAGCTATCATATTCAAATCTAGAGGAGATATTACACCTTTCTCCAGTTATTATATGGCTGGTATCTCGGCTTTCGTTCTTCGGTGGTGGGACCTTGGCAACTTTTCTAAAAAAGGATGAAATAAGATACTTAGAGTTTGATACAAACGCTCTAAAAACTCTAAATATTGCAATTTTTAACTTTATTAACTATTGAACGACAAGATTCTTTTAGATTGCCAATGTCAGCTAATTTTTACATCATACAAGTACAGCAAGATTGTCCTCCCTAATTGCGACAACTTTGTGCCTCGCTTCGCTACTTCTCTGAACTCTAAATCGCCTGATAGAACTATAGATAACTGAAGTAGTATAAAATGACCTTAAGTTCCTAATGAGAAGCAAAAAGTAGCTAGTTTGCAGGCATGTGGAACGAGACATCAATTTTTCTACCTTCTCAAGCGATCCGATAAGCGCTACGCATACATTTTATTTTTGTTGCGCTGAGCAGACGAGATCTAAAAAGGCAGCTGACATTTGACCAACGTTTTAGTGCACCTCTACAACAAGCAGTCGTGTAGCAATAGGGGCTATCGCTGTAAATCATATAAATAAACAGATGGCTATTTCCAACTGCCGAATCCTTATTAAAATACAGGGTATCCAGCGGTTTTCGGGTTCAGTTTTATAGGATGATCGGACAAATTTGTCTAAAATATAGGAATAAATAATAAATACTCTATTTAACGTCAATTGCGAAGGAAGTGGTTGCCCATTCTTTCTAGCCAGAGTTTAATATTTAGTCGCTCGACGACTCAGATCTTGACGTAAAAGTCGAATTTGCAGGGGGAGGAAAACCGGAATTCCCGGAGAAAAACCTTCGGAGTCAGATTGAGACCGAAAAATCTCAGCCCAAGTGCGGACTCGATCCCGGGTTGTAAAGGTGGGAGGCGCGACTAATGACCACAACGCCAACGTGACTTCAGATAGGAGATATTTCACAGAAACCCAGAAAATATAGGACAGAATTAAGCAAGACTTTTACCTAAATATATGTTACAAGCACCGTGCATGTATGCAGAAAGAAACCTCAGGCAAACTGCTTAAAATAGTCTAAACAAAATATTCGTGCAACATTAAGTAGTGCCTTTAATCACGCTTCTTAAAGTGTCAGTTACTAATTTAATTCAACTATAAGTTTATGCATAAAAATATACAATAAAAACACAATAAAATCGGTCAGACTGTTATGTACAAGAATTTATTTTCTTGCATTTTTTGCAATGGCTTTCCCAACAAGTACTTTATCTGAGATTTTTAAACTCTAGAGACGTTTATGTTTGCCACTTTCCACTACCCTCTGTTGTTCTCTGACAGCTGGAATTTTGTTTTGATATCTTTCATTTGTCTGTGGGTGTGTTTTATTTAATAAAGACTTTATTATTATTATTATTATTATTATTATTATTATTATTATTATTATTATTATTATTATTATAATCATTTGTTTAGTTGCAGTTTCAATCTTTAATTGTGCGGCATCCATACGTTACTTGTCGTTCTTAGTGAATGAATCCTTTAGTTTAGTGTTTCCATCCTTTAGCAGTTTCTCACCAAACTTTGCCTTCTGTTCAGTAAACAAGTTTTCACTTGACTGAAGACTGGCTTTATTTAAATCACAGCTCATCCATTTCCTGCTTTCGGTTTTCTGCTGCTTCCTTCTTTTCTCCTTTTTACTTCCGTTGTCTCTTTTCCAGCTCCTTCTTTAACTCGACCTTTCTATCATACACAGAATAAGCTGACCTTGCAATGGAGAGTAATGCACAGTTGATTGGTATCTTTTCCATTCTCATTTGTTGGGAGACAGAAAAGTTTACCATATCTTTAGTGGATCTTAGCCCATTGATCGTGTCCTCCTTTAGCTTGCTTCGTTTAGATGTCACTATATGATTGTTAACTGAAATGAAGCCCTATCAACGTTGCCATGAGGAAGAACAAGCGATACATGCTTTCAACACCTTAGCAAGGAGTGGGTGTCTGATGTTTCCAACTGCTGTTATGAACTGAAATACCCTTCTCCAGTAACGATCAACGCTGCTTTCCTCAGCAGCTGTCTTGACCTCGCCATGATGCACATATGCTCTCCACTCATCCGACAAATATGATACTTCGTCATCCAGAATGTGAATCTGCTTTCCAATATATTCAATAGTTGTGTTCTTCTGTCAGGATCTAAACAGAATGACTGGCTAAGGAAAGCCTTGTTAGAAAATTAGATACAGAAGAAAAAAAATCAACCCAATCCCAGCATGCAGCCTTATCTTGATTTGCACTTAGGTTCTTCAACTCTGATCGAGTTGGTTCCTCTATTACTAAACAAACTCTTTCTGCCCTGGAGCACTGACAGATTTTACCAAATCCCCTTGACAAATATCAGAAGGAATGTCCTTACAAGGTTGACCATTTGCTCATACAAGATGTGTATCTGCGGTTCATCATGTTCAAAATTCAACAGGAAATCCTCGAAAAGAAGAACTGCTGAGGCACGGAAGTTCGGTTGTACAAGGATATCTGGTTTCTTGATAACAGCTTGGACTCGCCTGAAGGCTGCACTGCCAGGGGTTCTCTTGCGCTCACTTTCTAGGTAGTGCACGAATTCTGCTATAGCTTTTCATTGCTCGAAATGCATTGCTCTTTCACAAAGATGGTCTGATTGATAGCCATCTGAATCTTTTGTACTCCAAGAATATCAGTTCAAGATCTAGGTTTAGCTGCAGTTCCCTAAAATCCTCTCTTGCTCCTAAATACTTGATGATACCATGTAAGTCAACAGCAAGCTGTTCACAGTCCTTGTCGTATTCAGTTAGTCCCTTTCCGAAACTATTGTGAATAATATGAATGTTGCAGGTGCCAATATCCACAAAATTTTTATATCTAATTGTAGTTTTGGCCTGAAAATATAGGATAATATAGGACACTTTCCAAAATTATCGCACTTTAATTATAGGACAGCACTGAAAATAAAACATTTTAGAGAATTATAGGACACTCTGGACACCCTGAAAATGCCTTCCCGGGAAAAAATTTATTTATTCACGGTAGTTGAATAGCACGTATTTCTTTTTTATTTATTCACCGTAGTTGAATAGCACGTATTTCTTTAAGTACGAAGAAAATGCAATGGAATGCGTCACTGACAAGGAAACAAACTAAACAGTCTTTACAAAAAATTGCATGTTATACCTTTCCTTTCTGCCGAGCAAGAAAGCCGTTTGGTTGGACTCTCAGGAAACAAGGCTCTGCAACAAAACAAAGCTTTCTATAAATTTCAGCGCATATGGAAGCGTATCTGTACAACGATAACGGGAGCTAGACTGAGCACAAGGAAATATCGAGTCCAATTCCACCTAAACACAAGTGAACATGACATATTGTTCTACACAAGCACAAGGGGAATATCTCAACTATATAGTTTTACCTGGACACAAGGAAATATCTCACACAGATCTAGCCAAACACAAGGGAATATCACACATAGTTATAGCCAAACACAAGGGAATACCTCAACTAGTTCTACCCGAACACAAGAATATATCGTACAGAATTGTACCCAAACACGAGGGAATATCTTAACTAGTTCAAGCCATACACATGGAAATATCGCGTCTAGTTCTGCCTGAACGCAAGGAAATATAGCATATTGTTCTACCAAAACACAACGAGATATAAAAGTCCATGCAATTTTCTAAAGAGATCAATCAAAAGTATTAAATACAGAAAGTTTCTAAGACTTTGGATAAAATGCCTCTGAGATACAGCTGCCCAAATTTTCAGGTTTTGCGCTGATGATTGGCTAGTTCATTTTGTGACGTACTTTTGTTTGTAAATTTCAAAAGCGATATGAGAAAAAATAACAAGTTTTCCTCATATCTCGACACTGATTAACAGCACGTAATTTAAATTTAAGTTGTTACAAGAAAATGACTTTATCTTTATTTAGAAATTATTTTAGCAGGTTTAAACTATTTTTAACTTGAATAAATTTGCTTTTTTACTTATTTCTCTTATTTTCCTTGTATTTAAGCAAACAAAAGTGACGCGTGACATTTGCTAATTTGCATCTTAATGATTAGCCACAGAACTCGAATCTTTCCAGACGCGTAGCATCTCTACAATCTATTTTAATCTCTGAAATTTTGCCTGTTTGTCTTTCTTATCATGATCTTTTCAGACAACCAAAACTGTTTTCGCTTTATGGGCACTTTAAATACAGACAAAGATGTCTGCATTAAGGATTTAACTACCCAGACTTCTGAAAAGATTAGAAAAGGGAAATTATTTTTGTTTTTGGTTTGTATGATGCAGCAGTGGTTTCAAAGAAATTAGCTCTCACCTGAAGGATCTAGACTGCAAAAGAAATTTTCTACACAATGCAACTTCACTGGCAAGACGACGAAGATCATCTCCCTCAAATACGGGCATACTGAGAGGCTGTGAGCAAACAAGAACACGTTAATGACTAAAAATATAAAACGAAAGACAAGAGACAATGATAATGATAACTATGATGGGGGTGTTGACATTGATGATGGTGATGATGATGATAGTGATGATGTTAAGGATGGAAATGATGATGATGATGATGATGATGAAGATGATGATGATGATAATGATGATGATGATGATGACGAGGATGAAGATGATGAAGATGATGATGAAGATGATGATGATGATGGTGATGATGATGATGAAGATAATGATGAAGATGATGATGAAGATGAGGATGAGGATGAAGATGATGAAGATGATGATGGTGACGACGATGATGATGATGATGATGATGAGGATGAAGATGATGAAGATGATGAAGATGAAGATGATGATGGTGATGATGATGATGACGATGATGATGATGATGGTGATGGTGATGATGACGATGATGATGATGATGATGATGATGGCGATGGTGATGATGATGATGATGAAGATGATGATGAAGATGATGATGATGAAGATGATGAAGATGATGATGATGAAGATGATGATAATGCGGCCGGATGACGATGAGGGTGGCCATAACGATCATGTAATTTGGGTAGCAATGATAATAATTGTGATGACATAAAAACGCGTCCGCATAAGCTTTACAGTCCACTGTAGAATGAAAACAATAGGAAGAACGAAAGCAACGTTTATCAACATGTGTTGTTCAAGGCTCCTATGATGAATTGATGAACCGCAAAAAAACTAAAAATAAATAAGCACAGCAATGCAAGATGGCATAATAACAATTTCTAGTAGATCAGAAGAGCAAGTTTTGTTTTGAAGTACTTAAAATCATTGTCAATCACTTAGATACTGGTTTCTGGGAGTTCTGCGTTCGCATTGCGTCCTGTAATATCCAAAAATAGTCTAATTCATTTCACGCTTTCTGTTACTTTTACTAACAATATAAACTCAGTTACTGTGTTCATTTAATGGGTGGCTCCTCCTAAATTCGAGCCATAACCAGCTGTGGAAATCCATACAATTTGGGCATCCTGAAGAACAACAATTGCTGTATTTGTATATTCATGTTAAGTTTAAATACCTCATCCTCACTGAAGCCTTCAGTGAGAAGGCGGTGGGCAAACAAATGCCCATTGGCATCTCCTTGGCAACGGTGAAACCTGGTGGAGAATGGAATGGAAGATTAATTACCAATCTATCAATGTTGGATGAAGTAGATAAAAGAGAGAAGTAGGAGGGGTGGATAAGGGAGATTGGGTAAACTAGGGAGAGGTATGGATGAGTAGGTAATGGGAGGGGTGGATGAGGTAGAAATGAAGCATTTGAAGTTTAGTGATGTATTTTTATACATTCACAATCATCAGGTTGGTGTAGTGGTCATCATTCATGCCTCTACCCAGGATTGACTCCCGTGCTCTGCATGTGGGCTGAGATTTGTCAATCTCTATCTGACAATGAGGGTTTTTCTCCGGGTACTCCGGTTTTCCTCCTTCCTTGATGCTGTGCTCCAAGGTCACAAATGGTCCGTATAGTGGCAGCCTGAGGTGCCTATGTATGCTTTCAGTCTTACCTAGTTGAGCTGCGCTACCTCTTTAGTTTGAGGCAGTGATGAGTGCAACTCTTTCTTTCTTTCTTTCTTTCTCTCTTTCTTTCTTTCTTTTTTTCTTTCTTTCTCTCTTTCTTTCTCTCTTTCTTTCTTTCTTTCTTTTTTTCTTTCTTTCTTTTTTTCATTCTTTCTTTTTTCTTTCTTTCTGTCTTTCCTTCTTTCTTTCCTTCTTTCTTTCTTTCCTTCTTTCAAGGATTATAATTTTTTTGTCAAACATCTTCAAAGTCACATGTCAAAACGATAAGGGTTGCCTATTTTTCCAAGAATCATTGATAAAATATTCAGACCAACAGCTTTATCCCTCAATACATAACGACATGGAAACTACAAAATTCAAAAACCAGTTACATCACGTTCTGCTATGTTTAACTTTGTTTAGGAGCGATTTGGGTTTTTCTGTTCATTCAAAATTTTCAACCCTCGGTTAGCCAAAGCCCCAGCACATCTGCCCTCTACATAAAACCTTTGGTAAGTTATTTGCCCCTTCATGTTAACTATTGGGAAGACATCTGACCCTCCGTGTTTACAACAAGAAAGACATCTGTCTCGTTATGTAAACCCTCAATAAGAGATCTAACTCTGTTTTAACCTAAACCTCTCTCCTTCATGTTCACCCTCAGTAAGAGTACATATATCTCTTTGTGTTAACTCTCGGTAAGTCATCGACCGCATTGTGTTAACCCTCGATAAGAGACCTACCCCTTTGTATTATTCTTAACTTTGGTAAGCCATCAGTCCCTTCTATTTACCTTCAGTAAAACATTACCCCTTCTTGTATGCCCTTGTGTTAACCTTCGATAAGAGATCTATCCCTTTGTGTTAACTCAAGCGTCGTGAAGACATCTGCTTCTTTGTATTAACCAGGCACAATGCCTCACATCCATTTTTTTGTGTTAATCAGTGATGTGTCCATTATACAAGAGAAAATAAGTTTAGACCTTCAAAATCACAAACCTTCCTCCTGTCTGTGATGCTAACAACTGCAAGAACTTGTTCGCAGAACTGGGAAACAAAATTAAAAACCGGTTAAATTAATTTTTCCGATGTTTGGAAAATCAAATTAAATACTCGTCCTGTTCATTAGAATTAATTAGGTCTTTAAGTTCTTAAGCTCAGGTTTCAGGAGTTTTTTTTAACATGTTTGGCTCTTGAAAGCCTTTTTAAGACGGTTCCTTTTCACCCCAAGTTTAGAATATGTCACTTAGTAGGTCTTTTTCGTGTACGTGGAATGTTGTTTTTGGTAAAGGCCAAGTATGTCAAGGACTCAGGGATATTATCTTGTTAGGTTAATGATTAACCTGAGTTATGTCATAACCGTCACTAATTTTATGAGAACCATTCCTTGTTTAAACTCAGATTCTGAGTTCATAATATTTGTTGGTCTGGCTAGCTCTACATTAATTCTATCACCTTCATCTGTCTCGTTAATGGCTCAGAAAAAAATTATATAAAGTATGCATTCAAACTTCACATTCTAGTTTCTGTGGGATGTCTGTACATGTTTGTATAGTGGATTCTCCTCATATTTTTCTTTAAGGCCTCTCCCATGTTCTGACAAGCTGGTATATAGGGTGCGGCTGGTTTCTCCGTGATAAACAGTCTGTCCCTTCTCGGCATGTCTGCTCCTAATGGTGTACCCTACTCGTCCTGGTATTGCTATGTGGCAAATTCACTCTCACTCCGACAAACTGGACAACCCTTCTGATCCCATGTTTTTGTATTCTTTTTGGAAAGTTCCTTACAATTCTTGATCTAGTAAGATTCCACTTCGCCTAACTATCTTGGGTATCACTATACCTTTAATCACTTAACTAGTTGCTTCTTTTGCTATACGTCTCAAGGAACTTCCACATGCCATGTGGTGTTTCTAGGCAAAATATGGAGAAGTGGTCATAATCTTGCTTTTCTTTCCTATGGCAGTTGGTCTTCACTTTTTCTTAATCTTCTCTCTTTCTTCATCCTTTTCTCTTTCCTCTCTTTTCCCTCCTCCATGTCTATATAGAGGTCTTTCTCCATATAATTTTTTTCATGGCCGACTCTATTGTGTTCTGTCTTTATCTGGCATAGTACCCAGAGATTTTTATCCTTGCACTGAAGTTTGACAACCATCTTCTAGACCATGGTAATTTAAGGCTGGTATTCTCGAACTGCCATTTGGATTAGTATTGTCTTCCTCATCTTTTCTGGCATAGCACTTCATTCCTTCAACTCTGACGTGATTGGTTTGTATAGTGCTTGCAGTACACTAATCCATCCTTGGACCTATAGAAATAAACACCTAACAACAACTCCCCTAAAGGGCTTTTTAGTGTTATGTTAAAATCCCCCTTTCTCCCAGTTAAGAATCCCAACTGGTTGGAGGCAAACCAGTTGGCTTTTTACAAAGCATGGTGAACTTGCCCCTTATATCACCGAAGACAAATCCATTCAGTAGAACAAATCGAGGATTCGAACCCAGGCATATCGTATTCAAGTCCCCAAGTCTGACCACAGAGCCACGCTGCCTCCTCCAAGCATTCTTCCTAACATTCAAGATCTAGTATTGCATGTTTCTTATCATCGTTGGCACTAGATCAATCTCCGTTTAATCATAGAATCTTAGGTCATACGCATATTCTTTATCCTTTACAACTTTCATCAACCCTTCATTATCGTTCAATCTTATCCCGATGTGTAGAATGTAAAAGAGGAAATTATCATCACTCACGTAGAATGAGTTTGCCTCCTTTAACAATGCTGGTTCACAATGCCATTATCATTCTCACGATTTCCCAATGGGTGAGGTATCTAAAGCACCCCATCAGTTTGCCTAATCCAGGTTTTGTTGAGGGAATGGCAGTGGCGTTTCATTACCGCTTCCACTTCTGTGATGATGGCTATTCCTGATCTGTAGCAGATGTTTTCTTTTGTTGTAGCCATTAATTTTTTACTCTGCTCTGTGTAGTCCATGCCATAATTTAAATATCCATGGCCTGGAATCTATTTTAAAACTTCTCTTCTTCAACAGTTATTCTAAGCCTATCTTACCGATGGCCTCCTGGTAATGGGTAATGGTAATAGCCTAGGCAAATTCATTCTAAGCTGACAGTGCTACGCTTACTTTGGTACCGGTGTAGTATCTTTACACCAATCTTCCTCACCCATTCTCCTGTTATTGGAGGCTAAAGGACTTTCATGTAAATTGATCCAATAGCAATCTTCCATAGTCTACTATCTGCCTTCATGTTAACCTTCGTTAGTGTCGCTATTTCTTTGGAACAATATGAAAGAAAGGATGCTATTTGGTGCTAAGTAAGAAGGCCACACCGGAGTAGTGGTGGTCCTTTCTTTTTTAACGGTGTTTCTAGATCTTCTTCTGATCTTTTCTTAATCCACTAAGTACAGGAGGTCAAATACAAATATCTTCTCTCATTGCTGCTGATAATCGTTCACCGTCCACAAGACAAACGTTCCTACAAATATGCTAAACCAAGGTCAATACTGAGCTGTGGCCATTCATTTGTCTAACAATCTTTTCTTCTTAACCTTCCATTTTCACAGTCTTTCTCAAGGTGCTCACACATAATATTGATATAATTCTCTTTTGTGGCTATATATATTTTACCAGAATTGTCTGTTTGGAACACAGCTACTTCTCCTTCTTCCATCACAGTATTACGACCTTTGCGACAATCACGATTTAATCGTTAAATATTTGAGGGATATTACTAAAGAATAAACAATTATCAAAAATTCAGTTATCTTTATTTCTAACACTTCTAACTAGGCAGGGATCTAAACTGCGATATAGATGGTGTAATCTCTTTGGTGACGCTCCACAGTTGAATAAACGCCTTGGAATTTGAACCTTATTGCATGCATTTACCTCAAAACTTGGATCCAACAAAGTATGAAGTCAAGATAAATAAAATTATAAAAATAAGAAACAATGACACCAACCTGTCGTCACAGTTGAATGATATACTATGTACTTTTACGTTTCTTGCTGAATTTAACTTTGCAACTTCTCGCAGAACCATGGCGGTGCTATTGTCCTATTAAAGAGAAATCTAACCTTAAGTATGGCGTATATGTTAAAGGTCAAAATTATTTTTATTTTATTCTTTTTTTAAACTAGTTTATTTATTTCAAACTAGGTTGATTTTTTATGTTTGCACCAAACTAGTTCTTTTTTTTTCTAATCATAGTTAGCTTTTTTTAACTATGTGATTTTATTAGGACAAGAAAAAGTGGTAAGAATGGAGAGCATGAGATTATTTGCATCGATTGCTTGTGTGGCCTAGTGGCAGTGATAGCTGACTTGAAATCAAGAGTATAGAGGTTCAAACCTTTGTAAATACGAATGCAATTTCATTGTGAAAAAAATGTTGATGTTGATTGATGTGTGTGTGTGGGGGGGGGGGGGGGATGGGATGCAGTGTTGATGGAAAACGGGTTTGGGTTATAGTTAGGATTAGGAGAAGTGGACGAGAAGTATAGAGATAAAGAGAAAAAACAGGAAGAAAATACAACAAAAAGAGAGAGTGTGTTTTTCTTTCATTTGATTCAAAAACCCCAGTAAGAAAAATGAACTAGCTTGGAACAAAATGAAAAATCAACCTAGTTTGAAAAAAATATAATATTTTAAAAACAGAACAACCTAAAAAGAATAATTTTGACCTGTAACATACATTAAATAACTAACAATTATTAGCAGATATAGCAGTAAACAATATTTCTAATATATAAACCACACAAGCTGAATAACTACAGTTTAAGGAATCTAAAACGTTAACTAGAACTACCTCAGTAAGTATTTAAATTATTGTAACTTTAGCTCTGTTCTTGACTTAACCACTTGTAACTTATGTATTTTGCAGTGCGTGAGTTCTGTCAAGTTTTAACTTTTTCCAAAGTTTTATGTACAAGTTCAAACGCCGAATGATTTTACAGATACGAGCTATTGGATTGTTACGCATTCCCTAACCCAGGTCGATAATATAGCAGCTCCGGTCCATTAACACTGAAACATTCATCAATTATCAAAAGGGACCCAATACCTCACAAAATGTAACATTAAGATAGCAAAGTGATTAAGAACATGAATGTTAACGTGAAATTAAATATATTAACCATACTGAGAAACATTAAGCTAACTTCTGAAACCCTTTCAACATGAACTCGGATTATAATAACATTCAAACCCCCTCTACAATCTTAGTACACCAAAAAATTTCCTTATGTTTTAAATGGATTTTTTTTTTTCAAAAACTTGATACTTACTGGTTTGCCATCGGTTAATAAGTAAATTCCTTCAACTTGTGGGTCATCAAATGCTTGCTAGCGAGCACAACAGAATATCTAATTAAAATGTAGTTAATCGAGAGAAAAAAGAAAAAGGAAAGACACATCGTGATCGTTTGAATCTTTGTTCAACACTTATTCTGCATTAACTCATTATCAACTGCACAATGACAAAATTAGGCTGTTGAATATAAACATTTATAGGTGTTTAATAGGTTGTTTTGTCTGCAAACTTTTCTCTATTAGTTAAAAACAATAAATATGATGATTTTCTGCATCGTTATTTCTAAAGAGACATTTGTAAAAAAAAACTGAAAAAGAAAATCTAACTGTTTCAAAAATTATTACCCTCTTTCTTCCTGGAGAACAGCTTTTACTTTTTATATACAGGGGCGTGGCCAAGGGGGGAGGAGGTCCCAGGGGTTCCGGAACCCCCTTTTCACACCTCCATATATCATTGTCTCAATTTTTAGAATAGCCTCACTGCGATAATTATATCACAGACACGGTGTGCCTGGATGAGCATCACAGAAGCGGTGTGCCTGGATGAGCATCACAGACACGGTGTGCCTGGATGAGCATCACAGACACGGTGTGCCTGGATGAGCATC
>JAOBAY020120988.1:0-16348 GCA_025331085.2 Zoanthus sociatus | reverse complement strand
ACCACCATCACTAATTCTGCCTTGGCAACCAACATCAGCAAACAGAAACTCTGAATTCGGCCCTACTACTGCCATTAAAACAATACTAAAGAAGGACTTATAATTATAGTAATCCGAGCCACTACCCGGTGGATGTTGGATCTTTACATGCTTCCCATCAATTGCACCCAAACAATTAGGCAACTGCCACCTGATTGGAATAAACAAAATTAAACATAGAATATAAATATATCTTTGTTAGAGCAGTATATAGAGTTTAAATTATAGGTTGATCCAGATAAATTGCGAGTGTTTGATATCAGTAATGGATCACTGGAAACCTTGTCCAGACTTCTCAAGAGTGCAGAAATCAAGTTATACAAGTTACAAAAGAATAATTAACATATTTTTAAAAAAGGCCTCCAGATAGTCAAAAATGCCTGAAAGTTTTTGCATTAAAACTAAAAATTTCTTCAGAGTGCTTGCTAAAAATAAATGACTTTTAAACCAGTCGCCACATGGTCACTAGTGAATTCAAGCTCGTTAAATAAACAATAATTTGTGTCTAAATCGACCATTAAAATTGTTATTGTCTTTCTAGTCCTCGTCGCTGTATCTTTTCTTCTATTTTTCTTTTTCGTTGTTTTATCTTTTAAGTGTACAGTTGAACCTCGATTATCCGGACCTCGATTATCCGGACTTTTTTTGTCGTCTCGTTTTTTTCATGAATATTAATTAATTGTCATCTTGAAAACTTGAAGTTGCAAATAGGGCGATTAAATTTTTTAAAAAACTGTCGAAACAGCGTAAATTCGTTGTTCGGAAATGCTCAGAGAAATTTTTGAAGCAAACAAACATGCTTGAACATTTGAGTTTTACGAATATCGGAACAAAACGTGAATATTTCGTAAATTCATAAAGACTGTAAATTTCTTGATTGAAATGTTTCTTTGTTCGCATGTTTATATATCTTTTCAGTTACGTTTGTACTCCATTAATATTCCTTTTTTCGATTATCCGGACGACTATTTACCAAGGTCCCAAAGAGTCCGGATAATCGAGGTTTCACTGTATTATAATGCAAAGAAATTGAAATTTTAAAAAGTTAATGTCATATTTTTTCGTAACATACTAATCTTAATTTTTTTTAATAAAAATTTGACGACTACGACCTAAATGTACTCGTACCTGGAGTAAAAATGCTCAGCGACCTCTTCCCACTGTGAAACTGTGTTGGGGCAGGTAATATATTTGGGGCCGAGGCTGCTGTTAATTGCACTGCAAACTTTGGGGATTATGGAAGATAATGTACCCTTTCCAATTCTGAATTGGTATTGCAGGCTGGTGTATGACTCGCCAGTGGCAAGGTATCGCAAAGTAACAGCGAGTTGCTCTGCCGGAGGAATCGCATTTCTCATTGTTGTGTCCTTCTTCTTGATAACTGCTTCAATTTCTGACAACAGCGATTCAAATGTCGGGAGATCCATTCTTAAAAAATTTTTATAATGCAATGGATCGTCTGCTAGATCCTTTAAAAGCTTGTGAAATGCGCCATCTTGCTCGCGTTTAGCTATCCACGGCTTCACCCAAACTAATCGTTTTCTTCTTTTCTTCTTTTTACGACGAACAGCTACTGCTATTGTTGTACACAATGCGGCAATTACTGAGTCACATTCGTCAACATTCATTGTGAGATTCAGAAATAAAATCTATTTTAAAAAATCTTCAACAGTTACACAATTTGAAACATCTCAAGTAATTGCAACTACTTCGTTGAGTTACGCTTGCGTCAAGCGTGAAGCCGCTGAAAACATTTATTGTATTTCATAAATCGCAGGGAAAATTGCTGCAAAAATAACAAAAACTCGCAGTAAAATTGCAGGCTGTTCATACGCGCGAGTTTTTCTCGCCATCAAACTCGCCAAGAAAATCGCAGTTAAAATCGCCATAAATATCGCGCGTGTGAACGGGCCTTAAGGCAGCATGCGTGTACATAAGAACGAAATTACTTCAGTATATATCATCTTTGTAATAACTATTAAGTTTTAGATTTCTTTCTAAATATAGTAAAAATATAAATTCAAATGATATGTAACGTATACAACAATGTATTTTAGCTATAAGCATCAAATTAATGTCATGATACAAAATACAAGGAGAACTTGGAAAAAATCCGAACCCAGATGGGATTTGAACCGACGACTTCAAATTAAGAAACATTCTGGCTTTTTCCCTAAATATTAAAACATTCATATCAATACAGAAACTTGATTTCAATTGCGGTATTTCATAAAAAAACCTACCTCTAAATAGCTACCGAATTTGATCTTCGATAGGTGCCTCAATGAAGTATGACGTTCCTTTTGACAATGGAGTTCCACAAACACGACAAAGGCTGTTAAGTTCAAATGAATGTTCCCCTTCTTTCGGGATGTATGCTTTGCAATATGAACAGAAAAATTGTTTAAAAATATTTCCTTTAATATCACTGAAGTATGTGAACCAATTCTTTACGGAAGTTCTGCAGCTGTTTGGCTTGGGGCAATGAACTTCTAACAACGCAAGGTCATGGAAAGCCTCCGCAGTGAGTTTGTGTTTCAGAACAAAAGACAAGATGAGAAGGCTTGCGGAAAGAGCAATGGGCGCACCTTCATAAAGCGGTGGGTCGGTGTTAATATCTACGTTAACATCGATATCATCAATGAAATCGTCACTTTCACTTGAGCTTGTCTCGCTTGAGTTTAGATCATCCTCAAAACTTGACTTGGAAACGGAGTCTGTATCGATATCTTCATCTAATTGCAATTCAAGGTCATATTCTTTGCAAGATCGAACAGGAAAACCAAAACTTCCATTGCTGCTTTCCTCGTTTTCTTCTCCGGACGTTTCACATGAAGAAAATGCTCCTAAATCAACTTGACAGTCTTGGTGTTGTTGGTCGTAAGAATCGTCAAACAGCAAAGAGTCTTCCTTTGCTGGCACCTCGACTTTGCAGGTTATGTGTTGCAGCAATTTTTCATCTCCAGAATCCGTTTCATATTTATGTTTTCCACACAGATATTTTCTTTTACGTTTTCTTGCCTTCCTTTTCACTGAATCGAACTTAAAAGGTGCATCGCATCTTAGAGCTTCACGGTAATTCTTCGACATTTTCTAAACAACTTGTGATCGAGAGTTACAGTTAATTATTAAGCATGGTCTCGCGATAGGTACTTGACATATAATATTTGAATGGTCACAAGACAAGGCACCGCTGACCGCTCACTTCCATGCTTTCAAGTACAAGAGCACCTAAATATCGCGGGCACCTAAATTGATATTTTGGGCACCAAAATTATGTATATACGCCATGCGAACAATGCCATGGATGCATCCTAATATATTCTAGACCATAATATATTTATTCTTTTCTTTCATTCATACATAGTAGATATCATTAATATTCATTGCTTAGTATGCAACATTCGTGATATTGCATTGCATTCTATTAGTTTTCATCGTATTTCATTAGTTCTCATTATGTTTCAGTGGAATTCATAATTCTTCATTATACTTCAGTAGACCTCACAGTTCTTCATTATACCTCAGTAGACTTCATTGTGCTTCATTATACTTCAGTAGACTTCATTTTGCTTCATTCTACTACATTAGACTTCAATAGATGTCATCGTTCATTATACTTTAGTAGACTTCATTCTGCTTCATTCTATTTCAGTAAACTTCATCGTTCTTCATTATACTTCAGTAGACTTCATTTTGCTTCTTTTTACTTCAATAAACTTCGTCATTCTTCATTATACTTCAGTAGACTTCATTTTGCTTCATTCTACTTCAATAAACTTCATCATTCTTCATTATACTTCAGTAGACCTAATCGTTCTTCATTAAATCTCAGTTGACTTCATTCTGCTTCATTCCACTTCAGTGGACTTCATCGCTTTTCATTATACTTCATTATACTTTAGTTTGCTTCATCGTTTTTCATTCCACTTCAGTGGACTTCATCGTTCTTCATTATACTTTAGTTCGCTTCATCATTCTTCATTATACTTCAGTGACTTCATCGTTCTTCATTATACCGCAGTTGACTTCATTCTGCTTCATTTTACTTTAGTGGACTTCATCGTTCTTCATTATACTTCAGTTGGCTTCATCGTTCTTCAGTATACTTCAGTAAACTTCATCGTTCCTCATTATACTTAAGTAGACTTCATCGTTCCTCATTACACTTCAGTAGACTTCATTTTGCTTCATTCTACGTTAGTAAACTTCATCGTTCTTCATTATACTTCAGTAGACTTCAATAGACGTCATTGTTCTTCATTATACTTCAGTAGACTTCATCGTTCTTCATTACACTTCAGTAAACTTCATCGTTCTTCATTACACTTCAGTAAACTTCGTCTTTCTTCATTATACTTCAGTAGACCTCATAGTAATTCATTATACTTCAGTAGACTTCATCGTTCTTCATTATCACCTCAGTAGACTTCATCGTTATTCATTATACTTCAGTAGACTTCTTCGTTTATCATTATTCACGCTTTTTTTGTATAAGAACCAGTAAAATTTTGCCAAGGCTCAGTTGTTCTTAATTCTTTGGCTACTTCAGCCTCACGTTGTTTTTAAATTGTTCTTATTTCTGTGAGCGATTTTTATTGAAGAAAAAACAAAATAAAACAAGGTATTGGAAAATGAAACGCCTTTCGCCACACACGTAAATTTGCGCTGCTGAAATTAGCTTGGCGAACTACCTTCATTGTTTGTTGAGCAGCTTTTACAGTGAATCTTTTTATGTTTTAACTTTTATGCTATATCGCTAAATTCTAGTCAATTTTTTTACCACAAAAACTTTCCTAGTTACTGAAGCCTCAGTTTGAGCTTGTTCTTAAATTGTACTAAAAGTTTGGCAATTTTGAGCTTCGTTGTTCTTATAAAGTTGTTCTTATTAGAAAACCGGGTACTTCAGTGGACTTCAGAGGGGCCTCGGAGCTGGGGAAGGGGGGTGGTAACTGATACTATCATTTTTATGTTGTTTTTTAATGTATAATGTGAAGCGGTTTTGATCATTCATATGTTAAAAGGCGCTATATTAAGTGAATAATTTATTATTATTATTATTACTATTATTGTTGTTATTATTATTATGATAAGTGAAATTATCTCTATACATCAATCCTGTAACTACTCGTGCTACTGGAGAAAGACCATTTTCCACGCGCGGCCAGAAGTTGAAGACATCGATCACCAGTGTTAACAAAATGTATTGGAGTCACTGGTGATCGAAGCGATGTCTTCAACTTCTTGCCATACTTAATATACATAGTGACAGAACTTGATTAACTAAATCTCTTTCATGTCGCCAAATGAATTTATTTGTAGGAGAAAATGATAACCGTAAACAATATTTTGGCCAGTTTTCAGCTTTTGATGACAACATTGTTTAAATTGATGAGCTATATTTTCCGTTTGGTTGTAAATGTTTAATACATTGCTAAGAAATTGTTTAATTTATTTTCTATAAATAAACTTTGATACACACGCATTTTATGATAATGCAATGCTGAAAAATTTCATAAGATGTCTGCACACCACCTAAAAAATTTGGCCCCTTCTCCACTCTAGAATTAGAAAATGCTTTACGGCCCCTGATCCATCGTTCTTCATTATACTTCAGTAGACTTCATGTACCTCGTTTTAACTCTTGCACTTGCTTATTCTGAAAGTTTTATTATATTTAGAGGGAGGGTCACGTGTCCTATGTTTACTCTTGGTTTGTGTAAATCGTCTAACATATTCTAACTCTCAAATTTAGGAATAAACTTTAGGTAAGGTAAGGCTAAATAAAAACATGCAAACTTGGGACGAAAGCATTTTGGTTCACTGGAACACTGGAAAATTGGTGCTTTCCATTTAAAGAAAAATTTTGTCTGGTCTGAATTTAGATAGAACACGTGTCGTTTCAGGCCCTCAGCCGTTCCAAAAACCGCAAATTCAAAGTGAAACTGACGCTGACTAGTGCTATCTTTGTTTCTGATCGGCTAACTGAGCTCGCGTGATTGACAGAAAGGATATACGACTTATTTATATGACCCCGCCACTTCCGCACGACACCGTTTCTCTGAAAGCTATCATAGTTCATGTATTAAAGTAAAAAATTCAAGTTCATCACTTAGTTTTAAAGATTTTATCTGTGTTTATGAACTTAGGTTGCTGTGATTATATTTTCACATCGAGAGACTTTTAGTTGTAAGAAAAAATCAACAGTTGTGATCGCAGACATCTTATCTTCCACGTGCCAAGCTCATACTAATACTGGGGAAAGGATCCCGTTTTTGTTTCCTTTCCAATCATCGCCATGTAAGTATATCCTATTCGTTCATTTTGATATATATGTTTAAAATAAGTTTGAGTAAAGTAACTTAGTTATGGCGGTTGGATTGGTGTGAGATGTGCTGAGGATAGATTTTCTCAAATTGGAAAGACGCTGTTACATGTCAAAACTTTTAGTTAAAACTTGTGTGAAAACTTTTGTTTTTCGCCACAGCGATTGTTGCGACTGTTGCAAAAGTAGAAAGCAGTTCTACTTTTTGTGAAACCTGTCTCACAACCGAAATTCAAAAAAATTTCACGAAACCGACTATGTTAACCCCGGCGCACACTAGAGCTATCAGCTGAGCTAATGGTCATTTGTGACAATTGGCCTAAGCAAGTTCCTCCAGTGTGCAGGGCCGTTTCAGAGCAAATTCGGTCATTCGTGCCATCGGCGCCAAATATTCAACAAGTTGAATAATTTTGGTCATGAATGAACATTTCCTCCAAGTGTGCGCGCGTGCAAAGCTATCAGCTTACCAAATGATTCTAATACACATGCATAGTATGAACAATATCGACAATTTTTTTAAACAATTTTTCAAAACAATTTTTTAAACAATTTTTTAAAACAATTTTTTAAAACAATTTCTTAAAACAATTTTTTAAGACAATTTTTTAAAACAATTTTAAATTCAAACAATTTTTTAAGTCAATTTTTAGACAATTTTTTTAAGACAATTTTTTTTAACTACGGTATTTTAATTTTGGAATTAGAAATAAAGTAGTTCTAAATCTAAATATTTGTTATGATGATTATGACTTAAATTAAAGTTGAAATATTGTTCAAGCTGATGATCAAACTCGATTTTAATCCAAAACTTGGATTTCCGATCGAACGATGTTTTCCTTTCTCGGACTTGTAAGCATAATGAAAACATGTAAGTTACTCAATGAATGGGAGAGATGAGAATTCAGACAGATAAACATCGAAGGGATAAAGAAAACGAAGTGGAAACTCGAGAAAGAAGTTTTCAAAACCATTATGCATTCAGTAAATATATGTATTATCAATTTTATGGGGATTTAACAAATATTTAGATTTAGAACTACATACTCTATTGCTAATGCCAAAATTAATACGAATGACCATAAGCTCAGCTGATAGCTCAGGTGTGCTCTGGGCTTTACATGGTGCAATGCCTGGTGAAACTTATTTCGCATGGTTGTTGCACACCAGCTTCAGCTAAAAGTTTCAACATGTAACAGCATCTTTCGAATTTGAGAAAATCTATCCTCAACACGGCTCACACCAATCCAAACAACGTAACAACGGCCCCATCTTTGTTGAGCATTTCTTTCTATATCTTGTAATTTCGAACATCTTGCAACAAATCTATTTAGTGTCATAGTTAGGGCCTGTTTACATGGAGGTGAGGTACCACGGGGGTGTGGGGTAACCCGGCTAGGTGGGGTAACTTGGCTCGTCATACATTTTCGGTTTTTATTTTGATTCTGTTTACATGAGAGGAGGTACCCCACCGAGCCAAGTCGGCCGGTCATTTAGACCGAGTTTTCTGGATACATGGGGCGAGTTTTTGTGCTGTTTTCACATGTAAACACAGCATTCTCCCCACAGCATGGCACTGTGCCGCTCTGTCCTTATTCATGTGCTGCTCTGCTCTTTTTTTTTTCCACAAAAATATAAGTAGTTGCAGAGAAAAATAGCATCCAGTTTTATACCAACGCTTCCTGTTGATAATAAATTTCTCTTCAGAAGCCCTAGCTCTAGACTATTATCTTTTCTAATTACTGTCATATATTTCTATTTATTAATAACTATATATGAACTATAATTAGAAATCATTAAATAAGTGTTGTATATTGTTTATTTCCTTACAGATAGCTGATGATACAATATGAGCTTTGCCACAAGCATAGTTTTCCTGACAATCTTTCTAGGAACACTGGCATGTCATGGTTACAACTTGAAGAACAGTCGCAAAATGGATGAATACATAAGAAGCATTTTTGATGCTTTTGAGAAGGAACCAAAAAACTTTTCAACAATAATTAGCTACCCAGAACCTCTTGATGCAAAATGTCAAAGTGAATTTCTGATGCCTAAAATTTGTATTCGGAGTCCCCAAGAACAGTTCGAATGTAAGCTATGATGTCCTCTCCATGGTACACCTATACGTCCTTGGGAATGGACTGTATTTAGTTCAGCAAATGGAAATGAGCAGTGGAAGAAACCACGCCTTATATATGATCTCTTTGGAAATGTTTTATTAGTTCAGCGAGTTTATGTTTGTACACATGGTAGAAAAGTACACCGAATTACAGCCAGTTCTCCAGATTTGATAAAACTTCCTCCACAAGTCATTCAAGCCAAGTTCCCAGTTCTTCTGTTTAAGCGAAGTACCTGTACCAAAAAAATTCTGGTGTTTATAGTTAATGCTGTATATGATGGGTTAAACTTTCTCAAAATAAGTGAAAACATTGCTGGATTGAATCAAGAGGAACATGCAAGACTTGGCATCATTTATAATCAAGCACGAAAGGAAGGTTATAGTCCTGGTCCAATATATGATTTTGATGACTTTTATAATAATGATCTATTTTCATTTCTCGGAAATGATCAAATAATGAGGTTGTTTTTAAATTTTTTCGACACTCGGAAACATTGTTACATTCACAATATGTTATCTAAAAGTGGTGTGTTACTGTCCTGTGACCATACTTTCAAAACTAGTAAGAACATTGGCAGTGTCAGTGAAGGCAAACAGGACGAATTTTTCACCCAGTTTAAGAACCTTTTCATTGTGTTAAATGAGGTTGGAGAGGTCCTCGATTGGAGATTAACAAGAACCACAGCATTTTCTAAAGTTAGTGAGTTGCATGTGAACTTAAATGACCGCATGAAAAGAGAAAACAAACACATTGATTTGATATGTATCGATGACTGTTGCAAAAACCGACAGAAATATGAAGAAGTGTTCACGAACATTGAAGTCAAACTTGATTTGTTGCACGCTTGTCAGAGAATTGTTAGAACACTTGACAGTAAGTCAATTCATAACTGCCAATATTCCAAGGAGTTTGGTTTGGTGTTCAGGGAAGATGGTGATTTTGGAGATCAGCGAAAGAAATCAACCCCTTCAGCCCAACAGTTAGAAATCCAGCTTAATAACTTTTTGTCAATATGGGAAAATGTACCATCTTCTAATGCCACTCATGACACTGATCTTCAAATGCAGAATTTGAAACAGCACATCACAAAGGGATGTTTATCCGATATCCCACCCAGATGTGGAACTGAAAAGAATGAACAGTTGCACAGACTTTTGAATCGGTCAGTGATTTCAGGGGCAACAAGGATCAGTGTTCAACTTGTTGTTGCTTTGTTGATGTGTTTGTTTTACCATTACAGTTCGAAAGTCTCAGCCAGTTTAAAACATAAATGCAGTTCAAGAACCCAGTGTGTTCCTCCAATTGATGTGAAGGTCTTCAATTCTGATGAGTGCACTATTGATTGCTCAAATTGGTTGCCATTTCAGAGGCAAAAGGCTGAAAGTGGTGCACCTGAAGAGTCAAATAAAGTTAATAATCAAGACGAAAATGGAACTATAGACCTAGAAGACATGGATAATGAAGTAGAGATCATTGATGTGTGCTCTTCAGTTTGTGAAAGCATTTTGTCAGGAGCTACTTCCCTTGACCAGGTTATCACTTCTTTGTCAGCCAATGCCGATAATACATCTTTTGAACCAACTGACATTCTGTTTTTGTCAGATACAGCCTGTGCACTAACATTCGACAGTGTTTTTGATATTAACATGGATGACAATCCAACCATTGCTGAACATTTAGCTCTTGACCCAGTTCCTAAAGATGGTGACTGTGCTTTTAGCAGCATCATTAAAAGTATAAACAATACCTACACAATAGAAGATAAAGAATTATGTTTACATCTAAAAAAAATTGGACTCCGTAAATCGGAGGAAGAAGACAGCCACCTTAAGACAGCTTTTTGTTAATACTATTCTTAAAGACAGTGATTGTTTTGTAGGATTTCTTGTTAATGACGAAAGGCAGTCACTGCAAGAAAAAGCAGAAGAAGTTAGAGCACAAGGTGTCTTCGATAGAGAACTTGGGGACCTTGTCATTAAAGTATGTGCAACCATTTTGCAGATCCCCATTATTGTAGTGACCTCAAGTGAAACCCTTCCAGTGGCACCTTTCCTTCCCGACAAGGCTGCTACCAACAAGTGCATCCATATTGCATATCACTATTATGGCGCTGGGCATTATGATTCTGTCAACTCAAAGAGTGCATGTATTTTTAACATGCTCATTTGATTTTCTTTGATACTTAAATTTTAACTGGTGAGGTGAAACTGAAGTTAAGGTATTTATTTTCAATTATAATAAAAACATTGATAGGAAAAATGCTACTTTCCTACTTTCATTAACTGAAAGATTATTAGAAAATTTCTTCAGCATAATATTAATGCTCTTTTGTCACTTAAATTTCTTTTTGTTGTGCTGTGTTTGCTGGACAATGCAAATTTTCTTTCTACCCTGCTTCCCTATCCCCTCACGTTTAAAGGCATGTTTATCAACAAGGTTTTTAAATAGGGATTAACAGTTTAACAGTTTAACATTATAATTCATTTACTAGATTTTTAAATAAGATGTGCTTAAATTGATTAAAATCATACCCAGGGTTCGTATGGGTCCTTGAAAACCTGGACAGTCCTGAAAAAATAGAAATTCAAAATCCAGGCCTGGAAAGTCCTGGAAAATGAGCTTATTAGGCAGTTATTTTTCAAAGTAAAATAACTAATTCTTAAAAATTTGTACGTTTTCAAAGTGGGGCCACAAATTCGGACACAAATTAATGTGGAAAGATTGCAAAAATTTGTTTTCGTTTCTTGCTCTTTTCTGTCCATATGCGTTCTTCTATTCATTGAGAAACTGGGCCCAGCTACCTAAAGTTATTTTTAATTTGTTAAGGTCCTTGAATTGTTGTTAATTTTGTCCTTGAACGTCCTGGAATTTTCTTTGAATAAAAGTGTACAAACCCTGCATACCTCACGTCCTAAAGATTGATATCAGAACATCACTTTTTCAAAATATTACAGTATCATTGCATAAATCTGTTTATAAAAAGGAAAATTTTATATTCATATGCTCTGTTTTTATAGTTACAGATGACACGAAGGGACAACCTGTTGTTCATTTTAAAAAATGGATGTTCTTGTGGAAGTAAGATTAAAACAAGAGGTAAATTTTCTTGTAGAAAAGGACTCTCATCAAAGTGTCATGTGTTAGGCAAAAGAAGCTATGTTCCTCACTTTGTAAATGCCGTCCCCTTTGCAACATTGGTCAGGAAACTTCCAAAAATCAAATCATCTCTTGCCGATGTGGAGAGGAACGAAAAAGGCTGGATGCATCTTTTATTTCTTGTTCTGATGTGTATGGGAAAAAAATCACTAGATGCCCTTGCTTTTCTCATGGTGTTGCATTCACTGATTGCAAATGCCACAACTGTCACAATAAATTTGGGCAAAAACCTCAGTGCACTAGTTTGGAGAGAAAGCAGAAGCGAAAACAAGTCCTTTCCAGCCCTCCATCAATGAAGAGACATAGAAGTTCAAGCTACTTAAAAAATAATGGTGCCAGCGTTCAGGGTGGTTGGACGCAACTTGAGACTTGCATCCTGTACATGACAGAATCATTCAACTGCCCTACCTGTACATTTATTTCACCAAGCGTTGCAAACATCTGCAAAGTCTATAATCAGGTTATCAACAACTGTTCTCAATCGACCATACAGGATATTAACCAAAAAAGTGTTTCCCAAGTAAGTGGCAAACTAAGCATCATGGAATGGAAACGTAGTGAAGTGCTGCATAGGAATTTTGGTGTTCATGCTTTGGATTTACAATAATGTTCTTTTTCATTATTGTAAAATTAAGAGACATCATGTTTAGCTCAGATGACGTTTCATTGTTGGATAACGTCATTTTCAAGTCATTGTTTGAGAAGCAAAACAAAGTTTATGTATGTAGGTGTGCTGAAAAAGTTTTTGAATGCATTTTCTGCTTGGCTGAATTGCACAACAAAACAAAACTTGAAAGGACCATATGTCACAGAAAAAGAATCTGATTAAAGCTTGGTTTAATTTTCTGAATGAATCAACACAGTTTATAGTTTGTAGACTTCTTGATGGTAGTATTCATTGGAGAGTGCTGGGTATCATTATTCTTATTAAGCTTTATTTGTAGTGTTAATCAGGGTGACTCTGAACGTGTAGAATGAATTGAAAATGACATTAGCCAATGTTGAAAAGTTTTCAGATAAACATGATAACGTTTAATATTATAGTTTAATTGTTGAATAAGAATTCTTTGATATGGCCAAATTAGAAATATCTCTGGATCTGTAAAAATTGTTCCTAATGAATTAATTTACAGAAAATTTAAAAAATATTGTAAATGAAACTTATAGATAATCTTTTGGAGAAAAATCAGTTTGGTCAGCATGAAAAACATGAATATTGGGTAATCAAAACCACACATATTTTGTTATTTGGCCTAAGTGAATTCAATGGTTCTTTCCCCATAAAACGTATCAGGATTTCGAGTATATTTAATTAACATCATAAAAGTGACATTGATTGTCAGAAATTATTGATGAGTCTTTTGTAGATGCTTCATCAAAGAAAGCAAAGAACTGAAAGGAAAAAAATATGAAGTATAACAGACTGTTATAATTCAAGTTAATTATCCTTAAAATAGCAATTTTGGTAACCAGACTCTTGAAAGTCTGTGTTAAATTATATTAGAAAGTAAAAAGTTGTTTGTTACTGATAGCAGTTAGACACTGCAGGCCCGTAGCCAGGAAAAATATTTAACCGAGGCAGTGTGAATATCGATTTGGCCATGCGAGCGCCGAAGATGTGAGCCATTTTCTAGGGGGGTCCAGGGGCATGGTCCCCCGGAAAATGTTGGAATTCTCATCTTTAGAATCGCTAAAAATGCACCAAATTTATAAAATCAGTACAAAAATGCCAGATGTACACGATAATTTTTACCCAAGCAAGTCAGAATCACGTCGGTCTAAGTGGCAGCAAGTAAAGTTCTTACTCTTAGCCAGACTTAGATTTAGATTTAGATATCATAAGCCAGTGCATCTGTCTTAAACCGTAGATAGCTAAATCCATATATCACATTAAAGCTTATAGAGCTGGCTTTCAAACTATAATAAAAATTTTGAATTAAAATGAAATTAAAATTTTTTTTTTTTTTGCGTTCTCCAAAAACGAGCGACAAAATCAACTTTTTTGAGTTCCAAGTTAAAGGGAATCTGTTCGTCTTCACTAAAATTTTCAAAGTAGCTTCTATAATATATGAAGAACAAAAACGTTTCTGCGGGGTTTTTTTCAAAAAACATTTTATTTGAGAGTTATTTTTGTAGGGTCTCTACACTTTTTAGCACTTCTGGTATGGAAACTGGCCACAGTATAGAAATATATCGCAGTATAGGAATACTTTCCAAATATTACGGTATTATTTGAATGTTGATACCTTAATCAACCTGTATAATAGACCCTATCGAAAAATGGCGGCGATTTTAATATTCTTTTGTCCACATTCAAGTTAGGCCTACTAGCCTCGTCCTTGTGTTAAACTTTCAAAAGAAGATGTTACTCTAAACGAGGCTGGTTAGGCTAATTTGAATGTAGACAAAAGAATATTAAAATCACCGCTATTTTTCGATAGGGTCTATGCTCTTATCTACCCATTTCTTATATATGGCATAGTTATCTGGGGAAACACGTACTCCACGACCCATCAGCCTTTGCTCATCCTTCAAAAGAAAGCTACACATATAATGACTTTTTCACAGTTTGATGCCCATTCAACCCCTCTAGTCACATCTCTTCGTATACTTAAGTTTCCTGATCTTGTTTCCCTTCATACTGCTATCTTTATGCATAAATTTAATAATTATATGCTGCCATCAGTTTTCACCAATTTCTTTACTCAGGACTGTTAATAGAATTCATACTTATAACACTAGACTATCCTCTAAATCTTTTCATGCCCTCAAAAAAAAGAACAAATTATGGAATTTTTAATTTAAGCTAAAGTTTAGAATTCAATTGATGAGACATTGAAATTCTTACTACCAATATCTGTGAATCAATAGCCCTTTTCGGCTCTAGGAATAATTTTTAATTATTTCATATATGAAAAGATTGTCTATCTTAAGAAACATGGACTCTACTATAATTTTAACGTTTCCATTATTTTAGAAACCACAAATGAATACATCATGCAAACGTACTCAAATTTATTAAAACTGGATATAAATATACATCAATATATAATGCAGGTAAATGTTCTTTGAAAAACTTTTAAAACTCGAATAAAAATTTAACATCTTGAAAGTGGTATTAATGAAAACCTAATTCTTATAAGTTCAAAAATCTATCAAAAAATGCAACTACTTTGCAAAAAGAAATTCTGATAAGAACTGTTATCAGTATTTTTAAACTTTAATCTGCGATAATATATATTACAGTAATTAACGCTTTCTTGAACTGCACTGGCGTTTTCCTGCAAAACAGATATGTACAAGTTAAATTGATTATAATAGAACAGATCTCCCAAGCCTCATATTTTACCTATTACTTTTGCATTATTTTAACTCTTTATTTTTGATAAGCTGCTTTTACATTTATATACAGTTTTGGTCACATTTTCAGGTATTCTAAAAGCTCAAAATGCTTGCCTTTCATCGTTACCAAAAGCCCCCACCCCTTCCTTGCTGTGCAATAGCTAAAAGCTAAATCTTTTTACGAGCCTAAGTGGCCAGGCCAGCACTTATCTTCGGTTTTTGTAGTGTTTAGAAGATGAGTCTCTTTCCCATAAGGAAAGGAAAGGAAGGTGACTCAAATCATTAACACTTGGCGGGACCTCAATTTGAACTTGGGACCTTGTGGTTGGAAGATAGAGATCTTACCACGTTGCCAGCCACTTGTTATACAAATTGTATAGCAAGTGGTTGGCACAATGGTAAGATATCTGCCTTCCAAGCACAAGTTAATGTAACCCTTGAAAATCCCAATCCAGATTTCACCGAATTTTTAAATTGGAAGTAAGGCATTCATTTACACCACAAACACTCTGAAAATTTACCACTAAATTTTGCAAAGCCTTCCTTGAAAACTAATTTAGGTTTACAGACTAGCAGCAGCTGCATTAAACATTAATTTTTGGCAATAGGTTAAAAATTAACTTTAATTTCTGTTCTCTCACAAACACAAAAATCCCCAATACTACGCAGTTGGTTACATGTTACCATACCTGAAACAATTCCTTTGTGAAGACTATCAATCAGGTAGTCCCCCTTGTTCCTTCTCTTTCCAGCAGCCATGGAGCCTGTACTGTGACCTTCCTCAACCTCTGTTTCCTTTTCATACACATGTACACGTTTGCTAGAGCTTGATCCATCAACATTTTCACTTTCACCAAAGCTCTGATGCTCCTCAACCTCCTGGTTCCTTTTCATACACATGTTCACGTTCCCTAGAACCTGAACCAACAACATTCTGACTATCAGCAAAGCTCTGACTCTCCTCAACCTCTGTTTCCTTTTCATAAACATGCACACTTTCACTGGCACTTGAATGACTGTCATTGACCTTTGTACTTGTAGATGGCAACTCCCTAACTGAGGAAAATGTTTATTTAAAGGAAAGTTAAATAAGACTTACCAAACAATGTTGTAGTTGTTATATGCAAAACAAAGTTATTGTTTTAAAAAACATCCAAACAGGTTGATAAAAACATTTGATTCTCGATAGCAAGTTGTTGAGTTATTGAGATTGATATTATTTAAATTTGACATTATGAAAAATTTTGAATAAAATATCAAATTACATTTCAAACAGTTTATTGTCTTCATTAGCAAATGATATGAGTTGTTATGTTCTTTTTTCAGGTTTTCAGGAAGGATACAAACATGAGATATTAACTGATTA
>JAOBAY020120910.1:0-15000 GCA_025331085.2 Zoanthus sociatus | reverse complement strand
TACGTTTTTATAAAATATTGGAAAAATAAAAAAAAAGATGGAAAGCTAAGTTGGCTTAGGAAGAAAAGAATACCCCACATGGTCCAAAGCTAGGGATAGCCGGGGAACGAACCCCGGACCTTGTGGCTTGGATTTGGAGATCTTACCAACTGCGCTAGCCATAAGAAAATCACAGAATTGTTCGAATATTAGCAGTGCCAAACATCGAACCGAGGATCTTGTGGTTGGAAGGTAGAGATCTCACCAACTGCAACAACTTACCCGTTAATATTAATACTAAATCGAAATGCTACTTATTGCCAATGAAACATAATAATATACGACGAAAAAAGAGATATCACAAAGAATAGAGGAGCAGATTCCTACCCGAACAACTTTCTCCTCGGAACGACGAGGTACATGAACATTTGTAGCCGCCAAATTTTCCAGGACTACATGAACCGCCATTAGAGCACGGGTTGGGGTGACAAGGATCTTTCACTGTTATAGATAGAAGATAAAATGGATCAACCTTAATATGACATACAATCCAAAATATTAGAAATGAGCCAGAGTTGCATCAAAATTATAGATATAAAAAATGAAAAAAAAATGCTGAAACTGTATGAATTCGGGTGGTTAGTCCAACACGATGTAGTTGCAAAACACCTTTTTACAATGGATACGTCGGAAATTTTTGCCTATCGAGTGGAAGATTGACATCGAAACTCAGTCATATCAACGATATGACGTTTTTGAAACCATCGTTTCGCTGTCCAGTCAGCAGACAGGGGCCATAAGCCGCTAATGAGCGCTACAGATTAGGAACATTAACAAACTGAATAAGTTCAAAGCACAGACAAAAACCTACCTTTTTAAAAGAGCATTTAATCCAAATTAGTTTTTTTTAAAGTTTGTGTAGATAAAATATGTTTAATAATAGTAAAGCAGGAGTTAGTTTATTAGTTAATATATTCATTTTATTTATAATACTTTTTATTTTTTGTTTCCGGTTTATGTAAATCGGCACATTTGATCAGATTTGCATGCAAATTTGGGCATTATAAAAATTAAAGAATTATTATTATGACAGTAAAAACGTATGGATGCCATATGGATCCTTACCCAGCCAACCTGGGGCGTCAAACGTAACCCAGGAGGCCCTAAGGGTAATAACGATGTAACTTTAAAAGTATAATAAATAAACTAAAATTGCTAAAAATGTTTCTGTTCACTCTCCTGCTCTCCTCAAGACATCACTTTCAGTGTGCGTGTATTATCATTATTATCATTATTACTATTATTATTATTATTATTACTATTATTATTATTTTCTCTCGATCTTTAATCGTGTTTAAAAATAACACTATTATGAATCAATTTTGAGGTCTATCTTTGGTCCTCCTGGGCTTTTGTCTTTAAAATGATGATATTAACTGCGAGAAGGCAGCGTGGCTCAGTGGTAAAGTCTGGGCTTTGAATGCGGAAAACTAGGATTCAAACTCTCAACCGGGACCATTGAACAGATTTGCCCTCGGTGTTCCTCAGCGCTAATTCATTCTGCTGTGTGAATGGCAAAGTGATTTGCCTCCAACTAGTAGGACGTCTTAACTGAGGGAGAGGGAGATTTTAACATGATGGAAAAGTCAATTTAAAAAAGTTGTCATTACATTTTAATTATTTATCGTCATGCTACCCAAGGGACACTGTACTGTAACCAAAGCATTTCAGCCGTTTTCTACCTTAAACAACTAAAAACGTCTTCTCCATCATCATCATCACGATTATCATAAAACCATATTTATCATCATCACCATTGCTATCGCTATCATCATCATCATGATTATCATTATTACATTATCCTTATTACCCTTATCATCATCTTCATCATTACCATCATCAACATCAACATCATCATCATCGTCATCACAATTATCATAACCCATATTTATCGCCATCACCATTGCCATCCCCATCATCATGATCATCATTATTACATCATACTTATCACCCTTATCATCATTATCATCATCACCAACAACAGCACTATCACCATCAAGCCGAAACTAATTCTTACCATCGCATAGTTTATCTGAAAATCCTTTGTTGCAGGCACACATAAAATTCGAATCATCCACTTCAATACAGCGTCCATCATTGTGACAAGGATTTGGGTCACAGAAATTCTTTACGCACTGGTAGCCGTCTTGACCCCTCTGAACACACTTGTCTCCAAACTGACATGGGTTTGGTTTGCACAGATCACGATCTAATGAATAAGTGGATTAACTGTGATTTGTACTACTGTAATCTGTATACTAACTTTTGAATTGGAAATCAGGGATACAAAGGATGTTACATGAGACGTGTGGTGATTCTTGCACCAAACGGACAAAGTTTCTCTTTAGGCAGCAACGTAGTACAGTCATATAATTATGGAGAACATGTTTTTGAGCTTTGGCTGAGAAGTTCTTAACTCCTAGTGATTTGAGCTGCGAAATGTTTTAAACTATTCTTAAATTACCTGTTGTTATATCATGCATTTAAATGCATTTATGAAACTGTAAATTCTGAAACTGAAAATAACATATCGAGTTCTTGTTTTAAAACAAACAGAAAAATATGAACAGAAAAGTTGGATAAAGACTTTCTTGTGAAACTATAGCAAAAATCTACAACGCCGCCAGTAGCCTTTGTTCTGAAAAGAGAATCTCTCAACAATACTAAAAGAAACTGTGTGATATAGACTTCACTTACCTTGACAGTGCGATCCCTTAAAGCCCAGTGTACAGTTACAAACGAAGCCATCGTAAGAGTGTAAACAGGCCGCCCCATTCAAACAAGGGTTAGGATGACACGGATCCAGATCTAGCAAACAGAAGAATAGACATATGATTGTTACAAGGGCATTTTTACTCAATGCAACATTACAGTTACGCAGGGAATCGGAAGTCTTGAACTGAACACATCAGAGAGATAGGAAATTACACATTTAACATAAACGAACAGAGTAGAGTAGCAGGAACTTAGGTCTTTCAAGGAGAAACATGATTAGCATCATTTTCATCGTTAATAGAAAACGAACAATTCGTCTGGAGAAGCAAAATTTCTCAGACAGAGTATCGATCTGAGTTAAAAACGAGAGTACATAATTTTAGGCTAAGCTTGCCCATCTATTCATAGGGCATGCAAAATGGCTTTAAATCTTCATCTTCAACTTCATTTCACCAGATGCTTGTGTACAAACTATAATCAGTAAATAAACGTCCTGCAAATAGTTAAGCATACTTTAGGAAGGACATAGGATTATGCAATAATTTCAAAATAATAATAATGAAAAAAAGGAATAAAAATTATAACTGCAATGGTCTTGTACTATTGTTGGGACTCAATTCAAAATCTATGCTCAGATAATGAATGAGTTGAAAGGAATCATAAATAAAATAAAAAGGAAAGGACAACAACAACCAATTCAGCTGCAAAATAAGTAATTCGAAAGGCTTTTTTGTTTGCAAACATCAATACAGACTTCCTCAGTGTTTCCCACTGATAAAAGAACATTAATATCTTTTTGAAATGGTGTTTTTTAGGGAATCACGCAAGCTTTTGCAAAGCAAAGAACTCCGAGCTTTGCCATCATTTACAAATAAAATAGCGTAAAAAAAAACAATGATGTTAGTGTTTTGCATATCTAATTTTACGATACCCATCTGGATAAACCATCCTTGTCCTTTTACACGTGACAGCTTCATCCGGGTTGCCATTATTATTCACTGGATATGAAATTCAAGGATTTTTACAGGACTTTTCAGAACATATATTTATAAATCTTGGATCTTTTCTATCACATAAATTTTTTGCGCTTTACACTTTTTTAATATCAACAGCTTAACAATACATATTTCATAAAAAACACGACAGTAGTACTGCCGAAACATGTTTACATTTAAAAAAGTCGTGTTTTTTATGAAATGTTTAGTAAATTTACTGCTATGTAGACCATTTGGAACAATACATATACTTTTTTTTACAAGCTTTACAATTCGGCTTTACTGAACTAGCTGAATCCTAACAGCGACAAATAATCAATGACAGGTCGCTTTGGAAGAGCAGAGCAGCATCAAATGAAAAAATATTTGAACTGACAGCTTTTTAATATTTTTTTGTGAAGGTTAAGATATTTTTGTCCACTACAGGGCATAACCAAAACGCAATGATTTTCCAGGGCCTGGACATTTTCCCCAATTACAGAACATTAAAGGATTTTCAAGAACCGTGCCGGCATGCAACCTGTTTTTCGACCAGAAGAAAAATTCCATGAAAGACCTTCTTAAGTTGGTCTGTCGAGACAATTTACACGCCTTCTAGGGTAAATATCGTATTACAAAAAATTTAATTTCAACTCCTACAAAATTAATGATCAAAAACAAAATTAAGCAGTGATTCCTCCTTTTTTTACTCACCGACATTTTCACTTTCTTTACAGCCTTTTACAAATCACATATTTTCTTCTCCAATATTGTAATGTCGCTAGATAAGAAGTATACAACTAGAAACACTATATATTATAATATACTATAATTTAAAACAACTTTTTTAGGCAATAAATAAAAAACATAAAAGACCTTCACAGCGGCTCCCTCTAAACCCGGAACTGCAGTTACATAGATAGCCAAGATCGTCATTAACCTCCATACACATTCCGTCGTGCTGACATGGATTGGGGTGGCACCTATCCTTTTCTGAAAACGAATAAAAAAATTCATCTTGAGCATAAAATCCTGGGTTAGGTTGTTCAAAGGTGGGTTAAATTAACCCGGGTTAAGCAATATTTCAGTAGCAATTATTAGTTCTCTAAGAAAAAGATTAAGGTAGCGGTTCTTATAAAATTCTTTTCGGATTTTTTAAGAAAAAAAAAACTTGTTAATCCCAAATGTATAGATCAAATTTGTCTATTCAATGATGGAAACAAATCTAAAGGTAAAAATTTGAACTCTGGTTTAACGCAAATCTTCTTTTGAACAACTGAGATCTTAAAATGGAATCTGATCAAAACATCCCGGTTAATAATTTACCAAAACGTTTTTGTCGAATAGTTTTTTCCCTTTTTAAAAAAAAATATTGTTAGTGAAGCATGTGATTTTTAATTATCAACTCTACGTTTCCAGCGTCAGCCCTTCGTCAGAGTTTAATTCACTCTACTAAAGTTGAAATGATTGATCATCGCCGTAAGTAGTTAAAGAAGCTGATGTTTAGAGTGTTAGTCCTTCGTCAGAGCTTTAATCAACTCTAGATTAAAATGTTTGATTATCGTCGTAAGTAGTGTAAGAAGCTGATGTTAAGAGTGTTAGCTTTAGTCAAAGCTTTTAATCAACTCTAGATTAAACTGTTTGATTATCGTCGTAAGTAGTGTAAGAAGCTGATGTTTAGAGTGTTAGCTTTAGTCAAAGCTTTTAATCAACTCTAGATTAAAATGTTTGATTATCGCCGTAAGTAGTGTAAGAAGCTGATGTTTAGAGTGTTAGCTTTAGTCAAAGCTAGCGCTTTTAATCAACTCTACTAAAGTTGAAATGTTTGATCATCGCCGTAAGTAGTGTAAGAAGCTGATGCATATGTTTAGAGTGATAGCTCTTCACAAGAGCTTTAATCAACTCTATTAAAGTTGAAATGTTTGAACATCGCCGTAAGTAAGGTAAGAAGCTGATGTTTAGAGCGTTAGCCCTTCGTAAGAGCTTTAATCAACTCTAGATTGAAATGTTTTATCATCGCCGTAAGTAGTCTTAATAGCTGTTTTGAGCGTTAGTCCTTTTTCAGAGCTTTGATTAACTCTATTAAACTTGAAATGATTGGTCATCATTGTAAGTAGTGTAAGGAGCTGATGTTTTGAGCGTCAGCTCATCGTTAAAGTTTTAATCACCGTAATCCTTATCACTAGAATCTTCATCGACATCATTATCACCGTTATTTTTACCATTATCATCAACATCATCAACATCATCATTGTCATCATTGTCATCACCTTCAACGTAACCATCGTCATCAATATAATTGTTATCATCAACATCATCGTCGTCACATTCATTCATGACCATCACTAGCATTATCAAAATCATCATCATCATCATTCGTTAAATATCATCAATGCCATCGTCATCAAATCATCTTCACCATTATCATCACCATCATCATCAGCACATTCATCATCATCATCATCATCACCATCATAATAATCATCAAGCATATATCAGAATATATGTCATGTAATCTCACCTCCACAACTTATTCCTTTGTAGCCAGCTATACACTGGCATGCGAACCCAGATCCCCCGACAATTTCTCGACATACACCGCCATGTTTACACGGGTTGGGATGACACTCGTCAATATCTAAACAAAAACATAGTATTTCATTGTATTTTGTTATGAAATTGTATTTCAAATGTTGGTCAAATTGACTAGATTTTAGTAAGCAAAGCAAAGTTCAGTTAGCGTTTTTAAAGAAATTATTGACAAATATCTAAGCAGTTTAATCTACTAAGTCAACTTGGTCCGGCACCATCCAAAGGATCAAGATGTATTTTATTGGTAACAGACAGGTCTTACTGCACTGTTAAAAAATGAATTCTTCAACAATAAGGAAAGAAACACACAGTTATCAGTGGCGTAGTCAGCTCGTAGGCCTGCAGGTCTGGCAAATTATTTTGGCAGGAAAAAAATGATATTGAAAACTTATTTTAATATCATATACTGAATAGAAAGACATAAGAACACAATTAAAAAAAATCTCGGGAAGCATGCCCCCGGGGCCCCCTAGAAACGATCATGCCACAGCGCTTGCGAACAGCAGATCGCGCCTTCAGCACTTGCTAAGCCATTAGCCTGCAAAATGTTTAGATCCAGCTGGCTCTCCACTGGTTATATTAAAAAACAAACAGAAAACAAAGAGCCTGCCCGCCATTCTGCAAACTTCCCAGTGGAAAATTTGGGCTTTCACCTGATCCAGGGTTTTTAGAAGAAGTCTGGAAGCGATGTTTATCACAACACACAGACAAAACCTAAATTAAGAAAGGGATGTTCATGTCATCTTTTTCTTTTTCCCAACGACATCTCTTAACAAGACTATTGCCCATAAGCATTAACATAAAGTCAAAGATCAACCAACAAAGCAATAATTGAAAAAATTTTACTGTTCAGCGAAAACGTTTATTTTTTTTAATACAACTGTATGTTTATTGCCTTAATTTGTAATAATTATTAACGAGTGAAAAGTAACCTTCGCATCTCGGACCCTTGTATCCAGTGGAGCAATTACAACTGTACCCGCCTCCTATCTCACTACAAGAACCACCATGAACGCACGGATTTGGTCGACACGGATCTCGGTCTATGTTAAAAATAACAAAAATTGGATAGTATATTTGGAACAGAACCTGAGATACAGATTGAAAGTAAAACCATGAAAGGAATCCGAATTGTATACCTAAAAACTTTATCTGAAAAGCTCTGGAAAAATTTTGTGAAGATTTAATAAGTTAATTTTTATTCGATAACACAGAGGTCGAACAACTTCAAAAACAACAAAAGTATGACGCACATGAAACTCACTTGAACTGCATTTAAACTATTTTTGTTTTCTTTTACTCTTACCCGCCCACGTGATAATTAATTCTTGAGCAATCTCAGCGGGCAATTCAATGAGAAAAATATGAAATATGATATATACTATTCAGCATTTACAGCAATTAGAGTAACACTGTAATTTACAACGTCTTATTTCTAAAATGTAATGTTTGCAAGCTTTGATTTCGATCGTTAGCTGATCACACACTAAGCTAATGCTTGATTTTAGGCTATCATACGAAACCGGCTTGGATCCTACAGTGCATTCTCTTCAAATCATTCTATTGAACCTTATTTATTTAAATTTTAATAAATTACACACTTTGTTCGTCGTGAAGTTGTAATGTTACCTTGGCAGCTGGGTCCTCTAAAGCCAATAGGACATTCGCAATCAAAACCACCAAAATAATGCGAGATGCACCGACCACCGTTTTGGCAAGGGTTAGGTTCGCACTCATCCGAATCTGGAACAAGAAAATATTACCGTAAGCATTCAAATCTAGTCACAATTCCATCCTTGGATGAAATACGTTTTTTAACCTTTAAAGAAATTGATTTTCAACATAATCTGGAAGGAAAATACGTCAAAACTTTGACGAGCAAATGGCCCAGGTCATTTCGCAACTTACGAATATCAAAAAATGTTAATTTATCAAAATTGCGTGTTGAACTTTCTCGCAGACGTCTGCAATAATGTAAAACCATCTGAGTCTTCCCTTATGACAACGTCATAAAATATAGTCCAAAACGAGTTTAACGAACTACAACTAATGACTTTAATTTAAAATAAAGTTGAAGAACTTTAGTGAAGTTCACCAGGTTATAGTGCATGTAAAACTAAACCTTCCAGTTTTAATAACTTCTTGTATTTCTAATTTTTGAGTAAAAAAACAAGTAGAAATAAAACACAACTACAACAACAACAATCCTCTTAATAATCGATGTATCATATACATATGAAGTACAATTATATAACTTACATTAAGTAGGGAGGCAAATCGCATTTGAAAACTAGTCTGTTCGCAAAGCAATTCTTGAATCCTTTGGTGCTGACAACAGGCCTCTTTACAGTAGTCTTCTCGGCATATATAGTTTGTTTTTTACTTCTTTTACAACAAGGATATCATTCCTTTATCAATAATACTAATAAGGAAAGGAAAATAAGTGTTGTGCTGTGACTAGAGCCCATGCTTTGCAACTCTATAAATCAAGATCGATCTCTGCGCCCCACACGGCTGAGATTTGGCTTACCTTAATCTGACTGCAAGGCTTTTTACGGGCTTACCGGTTTCTCTCTCAAGGTCATCCTCAGTAGGTACATATAGACTATAATAGTTTTAACATATATCATAATTAAGGTACCAACCACTACAGGTATCTCCTTTATAGCCAACAGCGCAGCGGCATAAAAACCCATCAGCCGTTCCAATACATTTGCCTCCATTATGGCAGGGGTTTGGTGAGCACGGCGCAAGCTCTGTGAAAAAAAGACTCATGCATGATCAGCTGGAAACTATGTTCTATCTGGAACAAGGAACCTCTAAACTATCCATCGAACACGTTCTTGTTAAACTGGTAATGGCTTCTTTTTAAAGCGCGCAGTCCTTGGGGTTAGCTTTAGAATCAAAATTGATCTCAAACGACTCACAGCTCATGGTAAGCATTGATAGATACATTAAATTTCCCATTATCACTTTTATTCTCAATGACAATGTCACCGTCGTTGCCATTTTCATTATCCTTATCAATAACCCGTTTACTTAGCTTGGTCGGTAAAGCTTCAGTCTATTGTGCTAACTTCAATCTACCGTGATGGAGGCTCCGGTTCAATTCCCGGGAGGATTAACACTGACGCTCTTAAGATAATTGATAAAAAGGTACTGCTTTGCTCTATGAAAGTTTAGACCTTTACCCCCTATGGAATAAAACGTAGACTCAGTCTCTCGACTTTCTATAGGGAGACTTAAGTGGTCCTACGCACTCATCGGTAATTACGGTTGTGTTGTAATCTGTGTGATTCATCGAGGTCATTTATTTGTGTTTTAGACATTATATGTGAGTGTCCTTTGAGGAATATCTAAGATCCTCAAAATGCTGACCCTGTTTGATTTGGGGAGTTGTCAATCAGGATTTGTATAGACCAACTCAGCTTAGGCCCGAGCCTTAAGGGAATAAAACAAAATAAATTATTCTTTAGCTAATGGCTACTGAGCCTTCAACCCTTCCTCAATTTGATTATCATCACCACCACTATAAATTATCATCATCCTCATTACTATTATTACTACCATTATTAGCATTTCCATTGTCATTATCACCGTCACAATCATTCTCTACTAATACTTTAATGATTACGTTTACTTTCACTTCTTACCTTGACACAAAGTTCCACGGTAGTCTGATGTACAGCTGCACTCAAATCCATCTTCAACGTTCTTACAAGTCCCTCCATTTTGACACGGACTTGAGAAGCACTTGTCAACCACTATGGTAGGTAGCCAAAATGTCAAAACATGTATCAAATAGAAGGTTAATTTGATAATTGCAAAACGAAGGATCTTGTAGTTTCATCTTCAAAATTTACATAATTCGACCGCTTACATATGAAGACTGTTTATGAACTTTAATTTTTTTCTTCGGCCATCGTAGTTTTATCAAAAAGAAAATACAGACAGCTATATGTTTGATGTTTATATCTGCTATCTGTGTTTTCTTTTTGATAAAACTTTTTATGTTTTATTCTAAGCCCCACCTCTCCCCTGAAATCCATATTCTGTCCCAATATTAATTTGCTTAAAAACAGTAAGGTTGTTAACATCAAGTTCAATCTTAGAGTTATTGGATCCAGGGAAAGGATCTAGAAAATAACGCGGAAATAATTAACACTTACTTTCGCATTTATCTCCCGAGAAGCCTCGTTTGCAGGAACAAGCGTGCTTGCCATCATCACCGCTAGTTACGCATGCGCCGCCGTTACGGCATGGATTAGGTTCGCACGCTTTTTTGACTACAGCAGATAAACAAAGTTAAATTAGCAATTACTTTTTTTACACATACTCTAATAATAGGTTTAGTACGCCACAATTAGTTTGAGTACAAGCATATATAACGTTGCTGGTTGGATGAGGCCTACAGATTTTAATTAATGATAAGCAAATCAATTTATATCAATACACTACAATACAATCTTTATTCAGTGTCTATAAATACATTATACAATTACATTAGAAAATAAACCTTAATTAAGACACAAGCTAATTGTAGCAGATAAACTGATAAAAGACAATTAGCAAATACGTTAAATTTTCAGTTTTGGTTAGGTAATATTAAAGAAAAAAATAACACAACTACAACACAAAACACAGACATAAACAAAAACGTGACAAAATGAGTTCGTTGATCTTTATAAGAATTACTTTCGAAAAAAACAACTTTTAAGGTGCATTTTGATAAGAATTAAGAATTTATGCAAAGAGTGTCTTCTTAAATTTTGCTTTTGTGGAATGCCTTAGGTTTTCATTTAAGGAGTTCCGTACTTTGATTGGCGAAAACCTTATATTAAATTTGCCATAATTTGTTCTCGCTGAAGGAAGAGCGTAGTTTGTTTTGTTAGAGGCTAGTCTTGTGTTATGGTTGTGGCGAGTACTAACAAGAGAAAAGAATGAATTAAAAGCATCAGGGAGATTGCCATGGTGGAAGTCATGCATGAAAATTGCAGTTTGAAACCTTACAATATTACTGAATTTCAAGATGTTCAATCTGATAAATAGGGGGTTCAAGTGATCCCTAAAATCTGCGAACGAAATGATGCGGATCGCTTGTTTTTGTAAAACATTAACAAACAAACATTATACATTAACAACTTATCACATTCAATGTGTTAATTTCTTTTTGCGGAGGTAGAAAAAAAGTGGAAGAGCAGAAGGAAGACCTTAGAAAAAGAAGATACCGTTACGACACTAATTATAAATTGATGATTTAATAAAATTCGGTATGGCAAACACACAATTGGAGGAAAGAAAGGCAGAAGAATTACGGAAGGAAGGAAGGAAGGAAGGAAGGAAGCAAGGAAGGAAGGAAGCAAGAAAGGAAGGAAGGAAGGAGCGAGGCAGGAAGGAAGGAAAGAAGCAAGCAAACAAGCACGCAAGGAAGGGAGGGAGTTAGGCAGGTAGGAAGGAAGCAACGAAGAAGGGAAGGAAGGAAGCAAGGCAGGAAGCAAGCAAGCACAAAAGGAAGGGAGGAGGCAGGTAGGCAGGAAGGAAGCAAGGAAGCAAGGAAGAAGGAAAGGAAGGAAGGAAGGAAGGAAGCAAGGAAGAAGCGAAGGAAGGAAGCAAGCAAGCAAGGATGAAGGGAAGGAAGGAAAGAAGCATGGAAGAAGGGAAGCAAGGAAGGAAGCAAGGAAGGAAGCAAGGATGAAGGGAAGGAAGGAAGGAAGCAAGGAAGAAGGGAAGGAAGCAAGGAAGAAGCGAAGGAAGGAAGGATGGATGAAAGGAAGGGAGGGAGGTAAACAGGAAGGAAGGGAGGGAGGAGGAACTGCAGTATTTGAATCTGAAAGACCTACAACACTTAAGTTACCAAACGCGTTAATTGTGAAGGTAAAAGGAAGGAAAAATAGAGGGAAGAAAGAACAACATATAAGACTAGCTGTGCACTGAAATGTAGCCAATAACAAATACTTTATTTAACGTCAATTACAAAGGAAAACGTTGCCCAATCGCTTCGTAGCCAGACTAATGTCTAGTCGCTTAACGGCTCAGATTTTGTAGTGCACTATATTTTTAACTGACAAACAAGGTAAACAAAAGAAAGATTATAATTATTTGCTAAACACTTTATTTGGGACGATGGAAGGACAGAAGGAAGAACTTATGAGTGTAGAGACATCAAACGGCTAGGTAGCTTAAGAATAGGTTATCCATACCAAAATAGTCCCAGGTAGCCTTCAGAGTCCATTCCCCACTTTTTGTTTTGAAATGCATCCCATACGGTGAAGCTGTTGATATAATTATATTATTTGTTATAAAAAAAAAATAGATAGTACGTACGTTTTGATTGGTCAACAAGTGTGTTTTCATAGCGCTATGCTATTGTGAGTTTACAATTTCATGAAAGAGATAAAACTTTACATACACTCTACGGTCCAATCACTTGTTTACTACTTATGTGGAAATGTCTAACAGGAAGATATGACCGACATCTCAAGAAAAACATTTGATGCCTGAGAACCCAAACAGAAAGGTCGCCACACTAACAGTAGAGGACCTCCTGCATTAATTATAAAAGGCATATATAACCCTGTTTGCTTCAGAATTGTTCAAGATCTCTGAAAAGGTTAGAAATCTGTTGGAATATAATTTATACTTTATAAAGTAGAGTTAAGATCCACAGAAGCTAGAAAGATTAGTAGATGTTCAGATGAGAAAGGGGAAAGCCTTTGACCAATATTTCTGTACTATCACAATCCATCAAAGTACCTGGTGACTCGCAAAAGATACGAAAATAGGAAAAGTGTCTAAAGATTATAAAATAAAAAAGAAAGTTTTTTACTCAAAATAAAATTTGTTTCTTTCAGTGAATCTAGGTTCATAAACAGCTGCAGCGAGTTATCATGCACAAGACAATTGGTAGGACTTCTTGTTTACAAACTTTTCAAACACTGTGACAGTGTTCTTCTAGAACTTAAGTATGTCCTTTGTCACAAGGTTTTCATTAGCTTTACAGTTGTTCGCATAAAATGACTGATCTTTGGAGTCCTGCCGTTTCTTTTTCAGTAACCTTTGTGAAATGACATATAACATCCCAGTTCTCAATAACCCGTCTCATTGCAAGTCCAATGCTAAAACAACGTACTTAGGTATGCTGCTGAAAGGTCTGAATGTCAATCCAAAGGTCAAACTGCAGCTGCTGGTAGTCCTCTTTTCTTGTAACATTGTTTTTAAAAACATAACTGATAGATACTCTCCATATTTCAAATATTTTCCGAAAGTCATAATGGAATGCTGCGTCAGTGCTTCTACAGAAACAGTTTTACAAATGGGTAAGTTTTACACTGTAAAAAAAAAAAATAATATTTATCTGACAATTCAGACTGGAGTCCTTCGTCGAAGTGAATGCCTTTCCAAGAGCATTGTGTACAATATGGAAAACACAACTGCCAAAATCAACAAAATCTTTAAACTGTGGATACTCTTCTTTGATTAGATGCTCCACTTTTCAGATGATAACCTTGCTCACGTTTGGGCTATCCCTAACAATCCTGATCTGTTTGTCTAGGAATTTTGTCTTCACAACACTGCATCAAACATTTTTGATAAAACGCCACTTGCACTTCATTGTGGGTGGGTGACCAACAGCGAATAGCTAAGTCCTATTGCTTTTGCATTTATGTACTTGTTGTTTCATTAAAGTGTAAGATAAATGGTAAACCTGATTTCTTTACATCATCTGTAATTAATTTGTCTCATAAATGTGACACCAGGTCACTTATACGGCATCTTATGCGCTAGTCACCCTTGACTGGAGAAAACATGATTTTAAAATGAAGAATATTGATAAGAAGAACGGGAACGTGTTCACAGTGCACAGAAATATCAATTCTCAACTGAATAAGAATCGTTTGTAATGGAATGCAGAGCAGAAAACGGGCAAGAACTAAAAAGTTAGGGAGATGTAGCTGTAGAATTAGAGAAAGCAAGTGTTAGTTTCGACCTAGAAGAGTCGGAAGAATTTTACTTAAGGAGGTGGTGAGGGAAGTTTTTTTACTAATTTGATAAAAACAAATTCACAGGACGAAAACGTGCATTTCCGTTTTTCGGAACTGTGACGGAATTTTGTTGGATTAAGTTTCCGTTAGGTTTCCGTTGGTCGGAAATGTACAAAACGGTTTGATCGCATTTCCGTCAAATTTACTTTACGGAAATGTAATTGTTAGCATTTCCGTTGCATTTACGTTACAACGGAAAGACCATTTCTAAAATCCGTCATATTTCCGTGTTTCTCCTTTTCATTTCTTTTCCCCACCACTGCGATCTATTAAAGTTTAGCTCGTTTGGTCCTCATTTTGGCTTCCCTTTTCACTTCGATTTCTAAATTTTTCTTTATCGCTTATTGGCTTTTTCTTGAAAAAGAATTAGGTGAATTAGTCACATTTAAAAGTTTAAACTTATTGGTATCGGGGATTCAAGACAATTCATGACCATTGATAAAATTATTTCCGGATGATTTCCTCTTGACTATTAATGCTTATTAAATTTGTTACGTACGCTTGACTAGGACTTGACTAGGACTTCTGAAAAGATGGCAGATCAAAATAGTACCGAGCCCCGTTTATGGCCTGTTTTGCTATAATATCAGAGGATTTCATCGATAATTTAATTTGTACATCCTTTTTTGACCGATTAG
>JAOBAY020120823.1:0-16357 GCA_025331085.2 Zoanthus sociatus | reverse complement strand
ACTGAAAGAATTTTCATCTGTGGATCTAGAAGGTCTCCGTTCTGCCGATAAATATAATTTATATGTATCAGAAAGTCATACTCAAGTTCGAAAAAAGCTGTACAAGTCGGCACTGAAAGTGAAGAAGGAGCTTAAGTTTAAATTGATTTTCGTGCACGCGATTCTTGAGCGGGTTTCTATAGAGAATCATTGCTGATAGTCAAGGAGGTATTTTGGAAAGTCGTTGGTAGGTGTTCGAACATATTTTTGTGTTGCTACACTAGTTAAAACATTATTTGCTGAGATATATGGAAATTTTTGCTTCAAATTTCTTTCTTTTAATTTTAATTTATTAGAACTTGAGATTTTACTGATTTAGACGGATCTACTCCAGTGAAAACAGTTTTCTATCTGCCATCTTGCTGCTCCCTTTGCATTAAACTTAAAGAACAAAGTTTCGAGCAGCTTTTCTTTACTGGAAACTTAATTTTGACCTGCATGTTGTTTAAGGTTTAAAAAGTTGAATGAAAGACAATCAAGAAATGCTTGTTTCGCTCTTCAAATTTGAATTCACAATAGAATGTTGAATATATTGGCAAAATACACCTAGTGTTTGTCATAGGTAGCAAGTTCATCATTTGCTGGCCGGTTAATTAACGGTTTCTTTACTGAATTTAGTTCATTTCTAAACTTTGAAAAGAAAATTCTGAAGTGAGTTTTTGGAGTTTGGTAAAAAGCTTGCAGAAACAACTCAAACACAAGACATTCTTACACTTCTAAACTAATGGTCTAAACATAAACTGTTCGTACAGTAAAAAAACAACTTCTGTGGACATTTCGGAGTTTTCATTTAGGATTACAAAATGTTTTGTAGAAATTGACATCACAAGCATGACTCATGGCAGTAAATATTTGGATACAAAACGTCAATTATTAAAATGCAGATAGAAGACTGATCCTATCTTTTAGCTCAGTTAATTTACACCTTCCTAGCTTCTATTTAATTTTACCTTTATTCTTTCCTGCTGAAATTTACGCCTTATTGCAGCGTTTTATAATCTTGTTTGTCTTCCTCGATAGCATATCAGCAACAGAGCCTATCAACCATTAGGTTGTCACGGTAAAAACCAAAATGTCATGTAACTTAGAACAACATATGCAAAACAAAAAACATTCGATTCCTGTAATACAATTTCTTTTACAAGAATATTAATTTTTCAAACTTACTTTAGTATCTAAAAAAAGTTTCCATAAGCCAAAATTTGTAAACAGAGCAAAAGGTTGCCATGTTTTGACCACAACGCCAAAATTGAAAATTTTTCATAGAGCTTTTCCTACCATTTTTTGTAACGGAACGGTGCTTGTTTGATAGGTACATAAAGAAAATTTTCTGTTATTTATTTAAATAAGTTTAAATCATCATAGATTTAAAAATAGCATCAAAAAATCTGTACTTCTTTGACCAACTTGTGAACTCTTCATTCGTGACCAGACCCTTGGGGAGATGAGAAAAATTGTTACCAAATAGGTATGCCGTTTTTGAAGCGTGCATGGCCACCGTGTGTCACTGTACGCCACTTGGGCAATCAAAATGCCAACTGCTTCCCTACAGTTCTTTACAGTTCCTGCACCAGCTTGTGAACCAAAGCTATTGTCAAAATTTCCATCTATATCAGTGCCAGCTCCAGTACCTGCACCTGCACCAGCTCCAGTACCTGCACTTAAACCAGTCCCAGTACCCTGAAAATGAACCAGTTCCAGTACCAGCACCAACCACTCCATCGCAACAGCTAACAGTGCAGCAGTTGTTAAAGAACAACAGTGAAGAACTGGTGTGTACTAAGGCAGAAGTGGCACTGCACATCATACGAGAACGTTTTAGAAAGTCAGATGATGGCAAAACAATCTCATTCAAGACAGGCAGTTAGGTAAAACTGAAATTTATTACCTCAATAAACATAAACTTATTAGTTTGGTATATGATTACAAATAGGCTAACAAAAAATGCACTTTCAATTGTTTTTTCCACCCAGCCCTTTGTGTTGGCACAAGGAAATCAAGTAGTGAAGCTGGGAGCAAAACTGTCAGGAACAGGAACAAAGCCTTGACCCAAGCAAGGGCAGCAGTAAGTGGAAATGCTGAACAAACACAAATTTGCGATGAACGAAAAACCCAAGGGCCAGAAAGAACGAGAAGCGATCTTGAAGGTATGCCTTGGCAAAGATTACAAATCACTATCCCCAAAGGAGATATCTTGGCCAGGAGAGCTGACCAGGAGGAAACATGGTACAAAATCTGAAAGCTAAGAAGGTTTGAACATTTAGACAAGAATTACTTTTCTTATCAATATCATCCACGGCAGCTAACGAAATGTCTGCTATTTCATAATCTTAAAAACTTGAAAATATTTTCTTTAAAATAATTTTTTCATTCTTTCTGCAGATAGGGGCCTCGTATCTGAAAGTGAAAAACAGACAAAGCACGCCAAACCCATCGCAGATCCAAACAATGTGAAATGCGAAATGGCTTCCTTTGAAATTAAAAAAGCTGGTGAAGCAATTCCTAACAACAAAACTCACATAAGATGTGAGGGAGAGAGATCAGGGGGAAAGGCTGGAGGTGGATCTTTCAAAATGGCATATTGGCAAACTTGGACAAGCCAAATTTCAAGACCACCACAGTAGTTTTCTGTATGTTTAATGCTAAAGACTCCTGGGCAAATCTACATACAGCACTAGAATGACACCGTGAGCAAGGCAAAATACTAAGCTCCTCATCCTCGCAGTGAGTATCAGAGAGAGGAAGGCAGAGAGTTGGGGGGTTGATAGGAGGTGCCAGTCCTCGAAGTTTCAGTTCAAATACATTTAGTTTTAAATGGACATACTGTTTTAAATTTACAGAAACAAGAGACAAGTGGCCTTTCTTTATAGCGACTACGAGTCTAGACCAACTGGCCATAGGCTATTCCATAATGTCCTGTATGAAATGCTTCTTGCTAAAGAACTTGCCAGAGTATGACTGCTGTCTTGGTTCAGTAATTTTTGGTAATTTTCTTGAATGATTTTTGGTTGGCACCTCAATTAATCCCTTGACATGTCCTGCTTTTACTAACAGAAGGACAAACATGCAGTTCATCTTCAAGCATCGAAGTCAGATTTTTCGAAATATATTGTGTTCGAATGCAAAGTGCCTATCTCTTGCACTTCAAAAGACGAGATGGTGACATCCAACTTGACTCAAAAATATTTTGTGAAGAGAAAATAACAGAAAATTTCTAGTTTCATTTTATAATAAAATTTTAATGAGAAAAAAGATTAAATGTTGACAGAAAAAGTTTCTCACTTCTCGCAATTTATCATTTTTCTCTCCTATGGTCACATCAATCTGGACTGTTTCTCAAAGAACGGATCTGGACAAGCTAATAACTAGGCTGGAAGATTCTGAAGTCAGAATCAAGGACTTCAAAACCCTACAGACGGCAATGCCGTCTGTTGAAGCTGAACTTATGGAAGAGTGGTTTGAGGCGACGTTCAGACCCCAGTACGACAGCGAAAACTTTGTACTGGGCCAGCTTAATGATGAGGTACAATTCACGACAAATTCGCAAATATATGTCCTCTCTAGCCCGTCATGGTTAATATATGAACAGATATACCTTTTTATCTTTTTACATCTTTATATCTTTCTATTATTGTAAATATTATCATATATATTTTCAATGGTTGTAATTTTGACTATTTGAAATTTTTAATTTTTAATAAGAATCATTAAAGATTATTATTATTATTATTATCATTATTATTATTATTATTATTATTATTATTATTACATGTCACTGTAGACCACTTAAGCAATCTAAATAGCAACCGCTTCCCTACAGTTCTCTTCAATTCCTGCACCAGTATTTCCACCAATTCGTGAACCAATGCTATTGTCAAAATCTGCAGCTATATCAGTCCTAGCTCCAGTACCTTCACCTAAACCAGCTCCAGTACCTGCACTTTACGATCGACTGTCTTAGACAAGAAACTAAAGACCGCACCAGAAAGCTCTCGGAAAAACTTCCTTTTGATAAGTTTGAAAAGGTCAAGAATTTTGTGAACTCTGCCCAATTACACCAACACAAAGTGATGAAGGAGAGACAGAAGAACAAGTTCATGACATTGAAACAAGAGTCGGACAGTTCCACTTCACTCAATTGGCGAACTTCGAACACTCAGATTATAACAACGGAAGACAAAAACAAATGGGAAACTATCGGAAAGCAAGGTCTCCCTCCTGGCAAAAGGGTTAATTTCGCAGTGACACCAGTCAGATTACCAATGGTGGATACAATAACCTCCACAGAAACGGCAATTTCTAAAGCAAATTTAAATCAAGGGGATGGCAAGAAACTACAAAGTAAAATATGCAACATTCTAACCAGCAGTAAATCACCCATGTATAACATCACTAAAGAAGAAAAGAAAGATTTGTCCGACCTTATGAAAGATGACAATCTTGCCATTGTCCCGGCAGACAGAGGGAGGTGTGTGGTTGTCCTCAACAAAAGTGACTACTATGGGAAATGCAAAGAGCTTCTCACAGATAACTCTACATACAAATGCGTCAGCCGAAACCTCACAAGTGGATACAGAAAAACAGTGGTTAACTTAATTAAGAACTTGTTTGAAAACAACATTTTCAATGTGATGTTGAAAAAAACCAACTCACACAGACCATTACCTCAGGTTCGATTCCAATCGTCCTCTAGTTCACAAACTTGGGGTGATACACATCTTGTTTCATCGTGGTGATACATCGGGGCCTCGTATCTGAAAGTGAAAAACATCAGACAAAGCAAACCAAATCCAGCAGAAATCCTGACAATGTAAAATGCGAAATGGCTCCCTTTGAAATTAAAAAAGCTGGTGAAGCAATTCCTAACAACTAAATTCACATAAAGATTGGGGGAGATGCTGGAAGTGGATCTTTCACAAATGCATTCCAGATGGCAAACTCCAAGACCAAAACAGTAGTTTTCTGTATGTTTAATGCTAAAGACTCCTGGGCTAATCTACATACAGCACTAGAGTGATACCGTTAGCAAGTCAAGGTACTCAGCTCCTTAACCTGGTAGTGTGTATCAGAGAGAGGAAGGCAGGGGGTTGGGGGATTGATAGGAGGTGCCAGTCCTCAAAGTTCCAGTTCAAATACATTAGTTTTAAATGGCTATACTGTTTTAAATTTACAGAAAGAAGAGACAAGTGGCCTTTCTTTATGGCGACTAAAAGTCCACACTAAGTGGCCGTAGGCTATTCCATAATATCCTGTATGAAATACTTCTTGCTACAGAACTTGACAGAGTATGACTATGCTGTCTTGGTTCAGTAATTTTTGATTGATTGAAACCAAATATTAAAAACATGTAAAACCTACTTGGACGTTTTCCACTGAAGATTTGCATTCCTGGTCTTCATATTAGTTTGGGAGTGTTCAAGAAAATATTTGATGACTTTGAAGACCAATGCTTTTATTTTGACAAGAAAATCCAGTTACAATTCGCAGTCGAATATGGACAGCTTGCTGATGAAAAGCATCATGAAAAAAATCTTCCACTCATAACTGCAAGCCAGAATAAAATTTGAGCAAGAGAGTTTCATGAAAATGCAGAACCTTCACAGAAAATGCTAACAGTGCAAGCAATGCATTCTCAGGAAACTCTAATGCTCAATATATCTGCCCTTCAGAACGAGGTTGTGAGAATGCAAAAACAAGCACAAGAGAAGGTGACATATTGCAGAGATCTCGCCAAAATTGTGCTTAAACAAATACAACACAAAAATCAGAAAACATATAAATCTATGCTATATAAGTATATTTCTGATAACTTTTTGCACTGCAAAAAAATAATTTCAAACTATAAAATCAACTCAAAATATTCATTATAACACGAAAAGCTTTCAAATGCTTAAATCGGCAATCATGTGACATCTGCTGCAAGGTAACGATACCAGAACACATTTCTGAACATGAAATAGCAAAGTTTTAGTAAATGGTTCCAAAAAAAAATCGAGCAAGTATTTGGCCAATCATAATGCTAATCAGTAATCAATTCTTTTTATTTTCTTACACTATAAAAAACTGCAGGACTCTGTCCAACACTTGTACGAAAGAGAGCTCTGCCAAAAGTTTGAGAAGGCCTTGCATTGTTTGCTAACTGCCACAATTTTTGACTTCACCAAGTATCTACCTGATGAAAAGATCAACAACTAGGGTATCATTAGGAAAAATATCATACTGCTAATTATTGTTCTAGTATATTGAAATCAATAAACTCACACTTTACAAGTATGTTTCAAAGAAAAATATTGACATGTTTCCTGGTCTATCTCTGAGGTTGCTACCCACACATGTCCTTACCCCGAAGCTCCATATTATGGAAGATCATGTTGGTCCTTTCTTTGGAAAGTGGTACATGGGCCTTGGCTTTTACAGAGAACAAAGCATAGAAGCCATACACATTGATTTTAACAAACAGATACCCCGATTCAGGCAAGTCTTATAGCACGATATCCGTCTTCAACAGCTGATTCTGAACTATCCATCACAAGCCCAAAGCACGCACAAAGTGCCAGTTTCAAAAAATCGAAGTTTGAAAAGAAAAGCCAGTGAACAAAATGCAAATAATCTATTCCATTAATTTGTATGGCAGGAAAATTAAATTTGTTTTGAGTTTAATTTCCAGAAATAAATCATGTGACAAATGGTTTGCTCGACCGCTATTATACAGACAAGGTACACAGAAACAAAGTTAAACTGCTTTGTTTTCAAACAAATCCAATTTTTGTACTTGGCTGGCAATTTCAATATCAACAACTAGTACAATCTTACTAGTTATTGATATTGTAAATTTCAAATAAATATATTCTTACATTACAGAAACGGATTTGTAGCTTACTTATTTTTCTGCAAATGCTACATTTTTCTAAGCGAAGAGTAAGATAGGGCAGCTCTAATGGTCCATACTTCAATATAAAAATGTATTTGAAAAGCGCTTCAAACAATTCGGATTAAAACACTTACCCTTTTCTGTGCTTTGACAAGTCATGATCACTTCACATAAAAAAAGTCATCAAGGGAAAAATTCGGGGCTTTTTCAGCAGACGAAAGAACATTTGCTTCGTATTATTGATGCAATATGTGTCCAGGTTCTCAACTTTTCGATGTCCCTTGCTTCCTCATATTCTTTCTCGCCATTTAGCTTTTTTGACTTTGAACACGTTTGCTACATGCCAAGACTTAATTGATTAAAAGCATGTAGTAAGGTCATTTTGAATTTTAACGTTTTTGTAAATATCATTCCCTGAAGATGGGTCAATGAACCCGAAAGCTTGGAATAAAAATCCTTATACTGATCAACGTAAATGTTACAAGCTCTATCATATGGTTAAAGGCTGTTACATGTCTGTTGCTATGGGCGCAGATCTAATGTGAACAATTAAACAGGTTTTAATTGGTGTCTTAACTAACTTCACTCGATACCTAGAGCACGTGTTCGAAACAGCCATGTTTCAAAGCCAAAGATTCCAGTTTCAAATATATATTTAAAAGAAAAAAAATGGGTCCAATGAGACACACAAAAAACAAGCGCATTTAATTAAATCAATGACCAGAACTGTTGACCAATCACATGAAAATGAGTGTTTATTAAATACTACAGCAGAAAGTAATTTGCGAATAAATAGTCTAAATGAATGAAGTCTATCCTCTTCTCTATAGATTTCTTAATTGGTTGCCTGTGGCAAACCAGTCTTAAAATTGCTTTGGTTTTTCTGGTTTTGACTATAAATTAGAAATTCTTGTGCAAGAGACCTAGAATGGTTTTGCAATTACATTATGCAATGTAAAAATGCCTCAGGCATTGACAGCACCATGACAACATTGAAGGGAGTAACAAGAAAAGTATAGTATCGTGAGAAGTTATTGGATTCTTAGATGGAGAGGTAATTAAAGTCAGTTATTAGGCGTTGGAATTTCTCCTTGCTCAACCAGCTGTGAAAGATGATATTGCAAGTGCTATAATTACTTTTCTATCTTATTATCTGAGTACGCCTGCTTTACTCACAAAAACCAATGGCAAAGGCTGTCAACAAATGTGCGATCCCACTCGAGTCTAGTTCGTTCTCACCGTGATTAAACCTCAAATATCATTTCAATAATTTTAAAGGAGAATGTGACTCACCAAAGTTTGAAAGTACTGCGAGTATCAATTTTGAAAATCTCAGTCAAAGTCAAAAGCAAGAAAACAACAGATGCTTAAATTTCAGCTTGGTATAAAGGACACAATATGAATTTGTGAATTTGGTTTTAAGGGTAACATTTTTGTTTACAGACTTATTGAATGAATTCCTTTTTCACAATCTTTATATATTATTCGGGATTATTACATAACGGAATCCGACAATTGGCAACTAGTATGGAACATTTCACGTCAAGAAAAAATGTCAAGAAAAAACGGCTAACCAGAAAAGCCTGAAGAACATGTGCAAAGTCAGTTATCTCAAACACAGAAAGCAACCCATATAAGACAGTGTCAGGATATTTAGTTAGAACTAAAGTGTTCAGTGTATCAGGTGAGAGATGTGGCTGTATCGAACAAATCAAAGGAAAATCTTGAACAACTAGAGTATATAAAAGCCCACATACCAACTGATGAAGACTTTATTATCGAACACCAAGCTATTCCTAAGTAGTTTAGAAGGATTGACCCAGCCTCAATCTCAAAAAAGGGCAAGTTAAGCTTCAAAAAGGACAAAAAATAAGCACGAGTTCAGTGGGTGTCAATGACGCTTATGCTGGAAAAATGAGACAAATGTTTCAAGTCCATGTACCCATAGCACCAATCTTGAAACGGGATGAAAACTACTTTACACCAAACATACACACATACATGTACCCATACCTGTACCCAAGCCAAGAAGCAATGGCGATCCTTCATTCAATTCTGCACCATCAGATAATTGACCTCACAAACTGTGATTACCTTAGAAACATAGAAACTCAAACAAATGTGAAAGGCTTATTAGAAAAGTGAGGAAAATGATTCAAACTATAACTCTTTTAGAAAGAGACAGAAACGACCTCCTTACAGCAGAACTCCTTAATGATAAACTTAACCATCTCAACTAACTTTGAAACAGCAATATCCAACATAGATGACCTTAATGACCCAGTACCAATAACACAATTTCCAGTCAACCAGTGCACGATGCAATACAAATCCACAATATACCAGGTCACTGGGCGATGTCCTGCTCACATGGTAGCTGTCAAACAGTATATGATTCATTAAGCAGTGTTTTATCACCTTGCATAGCGCAACAACTAGCTTGGGTTTACAGGGCACCAGTGCAGCCTGAAGAACAACCACTAAAGGTGACTGAATTGCTGTCAAAAACAAATTCATGGACGTGACTATGGACTTTTTGCTCTAGCTAATGCTGTAGTGTAGATGAGTCCATCCAGATAACATTGTTTTCAAGCAAGCTCAGATGCACAGACATCTCTATCAGTGCCTAGAGAATCAACATTTCACCATGTTTCCACACACAAAAAGATCTGAAAGACCAGTAAACAATAATCAGTGTCAACTATGGCAACAATATTAACTATGTCCAACAGCTTAAGTCTACAGAACCCCGTTAATTTGAACTCGGATAACTCTAATTTTTAGATGCAAAATTAGTTAACTCATTTGTCGCTATTTTGAATCCCAGCTGAAGTTGAATTGTTTTTTGTTCAAAGTTAGAGTTAACAGGGTTCTACTGCATATGTACATTACACTGTCACAAAGTATAAATCTTTTTTACCATTATACTGATGCACCATAAGTCAGACATACTGATATTCTCGATGTAACTGTTTATTCAATTAAAAACAGTGGAAAGACCTGAAAACAAGTTATAAATACATAATGTATGTTAAAATGTGTTCTATACGCACCATGGTATTCTAAATTAATTACACCTACTAAAACTTCAAGAGGCTCTCGCACAATGTTAAGAATAGAAAGTAATAAACATAGGTTAAGGGTCCCGACAAAACACTCAAATCTAAAGGGCCACTTGCCCTACGTTAAGAATCAAAAGTAATAAACATAAGCTAAGGGTCTCGAGAAAACTCACGATCAGAAATATTCAGAGCACATTTAAAGATATTCGTATCTGTAATAGTAAAAACTGTTTCTATTGCCCTTATTTTACATTACCAAACCAATAAGATGTAGTCACACTATTTTTATAGATTTTTTATCTTTTTTATCATGTTTCATCCACGCGAAAGCCTGAAGAATAGTACCACACTATTACTTTACAAACAGTGTACCAAATTCACTTTTATCGCACTGTTCATGACTTGTCACTTGGCTTTTTAAAAAACATGGAGTAGATCATGTGACATATTAATCGAATGACTTTCTGATTATCAGGGTACCTTGAGCCTTGGTATCTAGTGCTGACCCTGAATGTGAGCCTAGAAGAAAAAAAATCGTGTCTTCATGCAGTGACTGTGATTAAGCTATTTCTTGTGGCAATGATAACAAAAAACTTAAAATTTACCCTTGATCAGAGTCATTGTCAACAGAACGAATAAAGACTGGAGGCCTCTGGGCGAATACAGATGTAGCAAGAGAAAAGGTAGAAAACGAAAATAAAAATTAAAGCTTTGTGTTTGTAAAAGCAGTTTTGCAAAACAAATTTAGGAGCTACACATTCTGACAAAGCAGTTCTCCGCTGTCGTTGAATGGTAGCAATTTTGATATTCTTAAGCTTTTAGAGAAAACCTTTGTGCAAATCTCGAAAATGCTAATGCCGATAGAATGCTTGATGACAAGGACAAAGAATTGGCAGAGCTTCCTTCACAAATTGACACAGCAACCCAAAAAAAGATTTGAATGGAGAAAGCTCAAAAAGAGGCAAGTGCAAAACTGAAACACCAAGTAGCTACTAAACCAAAAAAAGTAACAAAATGAAAATGATGAAACTGCAAACGTTGAAAACATCATCATTGTGCAAGTGCCTGAAGACCTGGTTGGAAAATGTGTCATCCACCTGTCCAGAAGTGAAGCTCATAATGATGATGAACGAATTCCATCAGCACAATGGTAAAAAGGAACAATTTAAAAAATGATGGAAAATGGGCGAAATCCATAGTTTCTAATTAAAAATGATGGCTTTGATTAGAAATATATAGTCAGTATCATGAAGCACTTGACTAATGGAGTGTTGAGACGTATATCTGTTCATAAAGAGGATTATGTTGGTGCTAAAATTTTTAACAGAATATTAGGGATTGTGATGAGTCGTTTCTTGGAAAGGTACTTAATATGTTGCTGGAAAGTGATCCAAGAAATCCTGAATTGACAGATGAGTATAGTGTGAGAGAAGTTGATGAGATCGGTGATGGTGGAAGTCCTAGACGACTTGGTATTTCTTCTCTTACCAATAAGGTTTAACATCTTGGAATAAAAGGGATATCGATTTTGCAGAGCTTTACCAAAACACGTCTTCATTCCATGCTGCTCTCTTCAGTATCCTCGACAATGCAATTTTAAACATCTTGCACCAGCTCCATGTGTTATTATATGTTAATCATGATTGGTTCGGTTATGGTGTAACCTAAATTACCTTTTTATTTTTGCCTTATCAATTTTTTTTCACTTCTATGCCTTGTTTACTATTTTTCTCTTTTAGGACATTATCATTTACGAGTTTAACGCTACAAGCAAGGGAAGTTTTGCCAAAATAACATACGCAGAAATTGCTTTAGCTGCAGTTGAAAAGCACAATTTTCCGAAAGAGGTTACTGATATTACACTGATAACAAGAATGCCCTTCGAGTCTAATTGTAGGGCAATGTTGGCTTTCTTCAATACTGGAAAACACCCTGCCGTCACCTGTTCTTTAGCAATGTATACTAAGTTTTCATTCAAAACTTTGTTAAAAATACACAGTCAGAGAGATGTTACAACCAGTGAAACAAGTAGAGGAAGTGGTTGAAAATCTCTGCTCTCCACCCAAACCACGCTTGTTTATTGCAATGGAAAAGTTGTTAACAAAACTATCTTAGCCTCTGATTTTGTTGTCCCTTGCCTAAGACAATTGGTTAAGGAGATTTTATATAACTGAAAAACCAAATTTTGAGTAAAATTTCAAAACTTACAAATATGGATTTTCATAATCTTCGTTCCATCTACATTAAATGAAATTAAATAACAGTTATTTTTCTAGTTTTGGATTCCATCCGACTGAAAAATGGGAAAATTACCCATCTCCATTTTTCCTCAGCAATGCTCTTATCAACCTATGTTTATTTCTACCGCTGACCATTTTAATTTGAGAACACGAGAACCAAGTTTCAAGATTGCTTGTCAAACTTTTAGTTCACGTTCATTCATTTTCCAGTCTGTAGGCAAGGGCAAATTTTTGCTTCAGTTCTTTGTAATTTTTTAGAGCTTCTTTTGAAAAGTATATTTTTGTTAAAAATGCTGAGGAATTCTGGAAGATCAAGGACATAAAAGTTCATGAGAAACCAATTCATGGACGATTGGAACAAACCTAACAAATTCAAGCACTTTGGTGTTTCGATTTCGAAAAGTTGACAGACAATTTGTGTATTTAAAGCGAACGATTGATCAAGGACAACTTTCAGCAAAGAAATTTTGTGATATAATGAACAAGCCATTACCGAATGCCCACGATCAACACAACAAAGCGTTGTCCATAGTGGCTAAATCATGTGCTAAAGATGCTAAGCTTAGAGCTGCAATGGAATTATTTTAAACTGATGTTAAAAAATCTGAAACACTGGCTCAGTGTGGTGCATCTTGTGATGGGACCTGGCAAAAGAGGTTACTATTCACTGAACAGTTGTGTAACTACCATATCTGTGGACACAGGATGCCTCGACGTAGCATAATGTCAAAAAATTGTCTTGGCTGCAAGTTACTAAAAGAAAAGCGTCATGCAGATGAGTATCTGGTAATGAAAGCTGAGCATGACATTTCTGTAAAATGCAAAACAAATTATCACGGATCATCACCTACAATTGAAATAGCAGGTATCAAAAATATTTAGTCACAGTGAACAAAAGTATTCCCTTCAGTACACAGAATATTATGGAGATGGCGATAGTAAAGGGTATAATGAATTGACAAACCACTAAGCCTGAGAAAGGCATAAGAGTGATAAAGAAAGAACAAGTTTGTCATGTACAAAAACGGGTTGGCACTGCATTAAGGAAATTTAAAAATGGGAAAAAAAGCAATCAGCATGATTGACAGGCTCGAAATCTATTATGGTAAATTGGTAAATTACAGGAAATAAAAAAACAATACATAATATTCTCATGCATTGTGCATCTTCGAAAAACAGGGATTTGCAGCATCAATGCCCAAATAGTGAAGACAGATGGTGCAAATTTAAACAACACATGGTATTGAAACCATAAACAAACAATTTATAATCTTGGACCACTGGATGTGGTATTGCAAAGGTAAAGGCAATGTATGTAAGACTAAGTGATGGCTAATTGCTTACTCGCTGCCTTGATGGCAAAACGCAGAACTAGAGTGAGTCATTAAATGAAATGATATGGGAGCGTTTTCCAAAAGTGTGTATTTGTGGGGAATAAAGATTCTGGATCTTAGTGTCAGTGATGCAGTTACACATTTTAACATTGGATGTCAGGCAGTCATTAATGTTCTATTAAAACATTACAAGGCATAGAGCCTGAAAAAATATTGTTGTGAGGCAATTGCTAAGGCAGATTGCCTTCGCATTGCCAAAGCAGAGTATAAAGCAACTGACAAAAACAAGTTAAGAAAGCATCTGTGAGCAAAATCTAAGAATGATGAAGCCCAAGAAAAGGAGAGCGTAACTTTGCAGCGAGGGAATTTTGACTTCTCTATTGATCTTTCAAATACTGATAATCTTCAATGGATTCAGCTATCTTGTTTGAGATTTTTTAAGTGAAACTGTATAAAAACCCCTAAATTTGAACTTCAAAGGCATTTTTCTCAGTTTTAAAAAAATTTGCAATTTTGGCAACTTTTCAAACACAATAACTCAATTTTATTCAAGCAATTACTACCAAACTTTCAAAACTGTAAGAAAATGACCCTGTCTAGGAACTTAAAAAATGTAAAGTTTCTAAATTGATTTTTGCACATTTAAGGTTTTTGTGAAATTTTGAGTGACGGATTTTACAATATTGCTAGTTTTGAGAAAAATATGTGAAGCCTTTTATATTTCATTAGGTTTTTTAGCTTCACCACCATTGAAATTATCGGACAGTTTTATCTGACATAAGTTATTTCACACTAAGTCAGGCTCTTCAATAGTAATGTACTATCTGTATTATTGTATGGAGCGGAGAGCTGGAGGATCACTAAAACAGACAGTCACCGACTCTCGGTGTTTCAAACATCATGTCTTAGGAAAATATCCAAGATCTATTGACCAGTGAGGATATCCAATCAAAAACTACTGGAAAGAATTAAGCAGACAGCAATACTAACAGTAATCAAGAGGCACAGGTGGAAGTGGTTCGGGCACGTTTCAAGAAAGCACCTAAATGACATCACCAGAGTTTCAACAACATGGAACCTGATAGTGGGAAAAGACGAAGGGGGCTGAAAAATATGCCACTTGAATGCAACTTACAAGACAACCAGATATGTCCTTACCATGCTATTTTTTTGTGTAAAAACCAGTGTAGATTATTGTGTAGTTGGATCCTTCGTGGTGCAACATGAAACTCTTCAGAAATTCAAGGAGTGAAACCCATCTTAGAAACCACCCTTTTTTATGGTCAACGTCAGCGAAACTCAAATAAATGCAATTGAAAAACGTTTTAAAGGTTCGTTCGTACCATAAGTCGCTAGATCTGGAAAATAACTTCATGTACTTAATATTTTTTCAAGCTGAAGTGTAATGAGACTGAGAAAGAATTGAGACTGACAAATAATTTCTCAGTCTACTTGAAGCAATGAAATTGAATTCGTACTCCAAAACAACAACTCCCTTCAGGCATGGCTGGACAAAAAGTGGTTGCTCGATAACGAGGTAAACTCAATTAAACCAAGTCCCCATAAATCTACAAAGGTTAACGAGAACATCCTTTTTTGAACAGTGTTTCATAGGAATGTACACAAACTTAATAGCTCAAGACCTCTCTCTAAAAGTACTTAATCATTTTATTAAATAAAATTGAAGGCTTACGATTATTTTATTGCATAAATGTTAAGGATGTTTGAGGTTGAAATAGCTGGTTCTGCATGGGGAAAGCTCAGTTGAACTAAAGATGAAAACAGGACTCGCTGGCTTTTGGATTTCAGATAAAACAAAAAGAGGAAGGCTTAGAAATAAAATTTGATCTTAATTTCCAAATTAAAAGTCATTAAAATGACTTATTCTCAGTTTTTTAATTTACTTTTAAAATATTTGTATATTTAATTATAATAATGGGTTAAATAAATTGTTGTTGTTGTTATTATGGCTTCAACCTGAGAGAGCACATTTACTTACAACTATAAATCACAGCTGGGTTTGGACATATCGGAAAAACAATTGTGTGGAGAGGTCAAACCAGGTGTTTCAAATACCAATTCTTGACTGATAACCAGGAGAAAACCCTCAGTGGTATACTAACTGACCTTGTCCAACAATTCGTGCTGTTATTCAAAAAAGTATGTTAGTGTATATTCAATTGATGTCTTCTTCAGAACTTAGGAAAATGTTATGGACAAACAAAGACACACAGACTGTTTTTCAGTACATTAAGCAGGTTTTATAACTAAATTATGAATCTCATTGGTAGCAAAAGTAGAAACCGTCCTAGTTAAGCACCTGGTTAATATGTGCTATTTAATTTAGAGCTTCTGGCTTTTAATAATTATTATTATTTTTAATAATAATAATAATAATAATAATAACCCAAAGACTCAGCCAAAACTTTAAGGTCTAATTTCTTGCAGGTTCATTGAACCTAACGTCCCCTTTTCGTTAATATACCAAAAGTACAGTGGAACAACACCTGAATGGCTTCATAATTAACTTTTCACTAAATACAAAACACGTTTCTCTTGATAAACTTGTTGCAAAACATAAAACTTCAAATAAACGGCAGTAATGGTGTTCAGCAGTCCATCTCGTGAGGCCTTTGAAGATCAACATGGAGACTGTGGCTGGCGTCAATACTGAGGCAGATCTTGGAAACTATTTGAATGGACTGCCTTTCATATTTCATAATTAATTTGACTATGATGCTCTAAAATCCATGGTGGTCTATCAATTTACTTGTGCGGGATGTAATTCCTGTTATATTGGTGAAACCAGTC
>JAOBAY020120731.1:0-16358 GCA_025331085.2 Zoanthus sociatus | reverse complement strand
TTTCTATGATTTTAGTTTCAAAAACTAATATTAAAACATATCTCCAGAAAATTGTTCCAAAAAGTAGCTTCATTTTATAGTAGTGTGTGAGATAATGTGCGGAAAAGCAAAGCTTTGAAAAATACTGTGCTCGTTCCGCTATTTTGCATACTACTACCTTCAGAAAACTTCTGCGAGGAATCACTTGAAATAACAGGAAACCATAGTAAAAATAAATTATTGACCTTACTTGCAATGCCGCAAATTGAGAAAACAAACTTTACATGCTATGACTTTGCACGCGAAGCAATCAGTCAATTGCAATTCATTCTACAATAGCCAAAACAAAAACAAAAAAAAAAAACAAAGAAAAGATGAAAAAAATACGGAGCCGAATTCTAGACGAGGAAATCCTTCGGAAGTCCCTCGTAATAATGCCATTCCGAATTTATCATCGAATACCTATAAATCACAGCAGTAGACTCGTGTACCCATAGGGTACATATTTTTTCAACAGATCTTTTGATGTAGCATAACCTTTATGACGATGGACGCATTTAATCTTATCACCTTCCACTTCTTCCCTTTCTCATTCGGCTTGTTTTTCTTCCTTACGACTCTTTCTGTTTCTGACCTTGCACTGTTGGTCAGGAAGCGTTGCTTTGGTTTGCGGGCTGTTTGTTTTGTAAAAGCCATTTTTTTCCAACAGATCTTTTGAAAAAATTACGAAACAAATCTTATTTCAAAAATTAATTACTGTCGTTGTTGATGCTGTAAAAGCAGCTACGATCTTTTGCAAACCTCTCCCGCCAAGTACATGACTCGATTCTTCGAAGAAGAAAGAAGAAAGAAGAAAATTTAAAAAAAAACTCCCGTCCGACATAAGAAACACTAAGAACTTCAACGATTTCTTGATTAGTTGAACTACAAATTTAAATTTTCAAATCTGAAGAAGGCTGGTTTGGCCAGCTGAAATATAGTTGTTTTTCTTAAAATTTATATACGTTGTGTTGACTCATTTTTTACTCTTTATGGTTATAGGGCATTTTCTGTGTGCGCCCCTCGGTTATGGAATGCCTTGCCACTAGAGCTTAAGGAAAACATAACTGTTTTAAGATTCAAAAAGGCCCTGAAAACATATCTTTTTAAGAAGGCTATTTTAAACAAATAATGTAATTAATATTAGTATTTCATTTTTTCAATGAACTTAATTTCTTTTAGTATCATTTTTATTATTTCAGCTAGTATAGATATTTTTTAACTTTGTGTAAAGTGCTTATGGACTTTTATTTTTAAGGAATAAGCGCTATTTAAATAAATTATTATAACTATTAATATTAATTGTTTACAGTTATATTCCCGCTTATTGCTGTTTTTCTGTCTTATTGAATAATTTAAACCCTTAAACACCTCGGGCTATTAGAATGACGTAATTTGCTGAAATATCTGTTTTTGAGAATTTCATGAGTTTTTTTTTATTGAACCTGCCCAAACCTGTTTTAAAAATCTAATTGTTTTAATTTATAAAATACTTTCACTTTATACATACTTTGTTTAACTTAATTAATACTTAATGAAAACCTCTAGTTAAGGCGGGAGTAAAACCAAAAAAAAGAAAATTCTTTTTTGTTATAAACTATAAGGGAAGGGGGTAGTTAAAAGTAAATATATCCTGCCTTTTTTGTGTTTTGCTTTAGCAAGCGCCAGGGAGCCATTAAATGCTCTGTTTTCTTCAGCAAATTTGCAACTTTGTTTAATATTTTGACCATTTGCGGGTGCCTGAGCTCATCATAAAGGTGTAGAAGGCTTAAACCTTGTCAGTGACGAAGAACTGTTTATTGGCACTGTGAATGAGACATGCAGAAAATGTTGGTTCTGCCTAACCGCTAACAGCGATTCCGCCCATTTATGGACAAGGGGCCCCCAAGCAGGTGTGTCGAGTCTCAACAGGTCACATTTACAATTTTTGTGAGTCTCATTGAAAGATAAATCAATCAGCTGAAAATTTTGTCAAAATGTAGACCTGCTCTGATATAAAATGTATGGAGTAGGTGTTTCCGCACGAAAAATATACAAAACTCCCATAATGCAATGCGTTTAAGTTCCAGAAAAATGGCTGCCTGCTGAAGTTGTTCATAAGAACTGTTCTAATAGGCCAGCTTTTGAGACGTTTCGTTAAAATAACCGCACAACTCAAAGGGATAAGAGTTGTTTGAAACTACTATTTACCCAAACGGAGCATTGTGCCAAAGATTCTGATTTTTAAAAGAGCTTTGTTTTGAGGTAAATTTTCTTTTTTTATGAATACATAATTTTTAAAAAAATGGAATAAACAGTAAATGTTTTGCACCCTATCTTTGTATTGTGCAAAAACTTTGAAACATTTTTTCCACTGAAGTACAGTTCTGTTTGCTAAGTTTAGAAATGAACTGATTTTGACTGTTATAATGTAAAATTGTTTGAGCTGAGATTTTTTCAACTGATAGCATGTTTTGATTTAAATATACCACTCAGCTGAAGTGGATTCTTTCATAAAAAAAATCCCTCTCATTGAATTGCTTACCACACTATATCATTATGCCAACTTAAATGTGAAGTAAATTTAAAGTGGTTTAATTTCAAGACGTTTCTGCACATGAGCAATAAAAAAGTTGGTACATATGCCAAAATTAGTCCAAATTTTGGTAATAAATTTTCAAAAATTCACCTCTCGGCAAAAATTTAAGCTAAGATAAGACCCATCGCTTATAACATTGAATACTATATTAACTTTAATATCAAGTCATTTTTATAGTATTTCCTTTGGGATGGAAAGACTTTTTATTCCTCAAATGAACCTTAAAAATTCAAACAAATGCCTATATGTTAAAAACATAAAATGGAAACAGTTAATTGTTGTACCTCATTATTTATTCAAAATGGCGCAGATTTGGTACAAACCCCCAAGAAATCATGTTCACCACATGCAACCCAAGATTAGGGTTGCGTTCTCCTAACGTCGAACGTAATTATGCTCTAAACGAACTTACATAAACAAGGTCATAAACAAATTACTTAATCCGATTTCAAGAAAATAAATGCAAATGCTTTGGTTTCTGATCTCGAGGATTGCCCCCGGGATAGTGCTTTTGTTTTTAACGATGTTGACGATACTCTAGATGCACTTGAATTAATTTTGTGAGGCAATTAAGAAACACATTCGAAAAAACAAAAGCGCGTAAAGAAAACAAAACAACCGGATTGGACAAACGAGGATATTAATTACAATAAAAAAGCGTGATCAGGCTCGTAAGACAAATTCACCGGATGACTGGTCAAACAACAAGCGCATGAAGTGCTGTGTGACAAACTTGATTAGAAAGTCAAAGCGCCTGTATTTTCAACGGTCTATTGAGGAAAACAAAGGAAACCCCTAAGGGATATGAGAAAGCACTAAAATATTTGACTAATTCTCAGAAGTCAACAAAAATAAATGAACTAAAAAGAGAAGATGGTACTCACGAAACGGACACTCGTACAATGGCGAACATGTTAAATGATTTTTTTGTAAACGTTGCCCGAAACCCTAATAGTAACCTTGACAGAAATTCAGCCAATCCTTTTGATTCTTCAAAGCTTCAGGAGTTTGTTTTTTTCGACCATCGGAAACTTTGTTACTCAGTTCAATATCCCCCACGTTACGGTGCGGGAAACCCAGAAATTGATCGAAAAGTTGTCATCTTCAAAGGCAACGGGAGTTGACTATTTAAGTGTGAAAATTTTAAATTTAGTGACCCATGGAGTCGGCGCTTATCTCCAGTTTCTGTAGTGTTAAGATTACTACTGGTATCTATAATGCTAGCTAAATCCTTTACAAGCCAAGTGGCCCATGGAGCTGGTGCTTATCTCCGGTTTCTGTAGTGTTAAAATTACTACTGGTATCTATAATGCTAGCTAAATCCTTTACAAGCCAAGTGGCCCATGGAGCCGGCGCGTATCTCCGGTTTCAGTAGTGTTAAGATTACTACTGGTATCTATAATGCTAATTAAACCCTTTACAAGCCAAGTGGCCCATGGAGCTGGTGCTAATCTCCAGTTTCTGTAGTGTTGAGATTACTACTGGTATCTATAATGCTAGCTAAATCCTTTACGAGCGCAGTGGCCCATGGAGCCGGCGTCTTATCTCCGGTTTCTGTAGCGTTAAGCGGATAAGAGTCTGGTTCTGATGCTGGTACTCATTTACCTACCCCGGAAGGATGGAAAGCTGAGTTGGCTTAGGCGGGAAAATATATATTCAAAGGCGGGATTGAGCTGGGAATCATTTGTTTGGAACTGTCCCAGCCATACCCGCCATTAGATAACCAAGGCATAGTCGAATATTCTACCACAGCTGGCAGCGCAGTCATTTTAAGTGGGTCCCTCAGGACGCTCTGACATGTACAACGATTATTGAGACTGAGTTTGTACCGCGGTGTAAACAATGACGTTTGAATGATCGTCGGAGTTATGATTATGGAGACTGAGTTTGTACCGCGCGCGGTTTAAACTGTTGCGGTTACATATGCAATCAAGATAATTGCAAAAGAGAATAAAGCCCGAAAAAAATGTTCTCGTGACGTCATTTACCGCGATACAGACTCAGTTTCAATAATCATAATCTTGAGCATCATTACGCATCAACTAGCTTATCAAAGGTTTTTGAGCTTATCCGTGACATTTGACCAATAAAGAAACGCTACTTAATTCTAACAACCATCTAATGAGGTGCCATTGCGGTTTGAACCACATTAAAGCCGCATTGATCTTTTCATTCATAAAGGATCAATCTTTAAAAGTACTACAGTTTGAAAGTTTAATTTTAACCAAACACAGTATGCTTGAATGATTCCCTAAATTCACTCTTAACATGATACAGATGTCGGTTATCTCAAGCATTCACTGCACTCCATTAAGTTTTGATGAAAGTTCCAGTTGAAGTCTGTTAAGACATTGCGGATCCGGAAAACACTCCCTACAAATAAGATGATAATGATGAATCAGTGATCGCTGTGCACCCTTAAAAGTAGTTATAGAGTAGATAAAGTTTACAACTTATGGCCATTTTCTTTGACTCATGAACGAGGCTGGTAAGACTAATTTTAATGCAGACAAAAAGAATATTAAAATATCCGCCATTTATGAAATCAGTCTAGGATGATGGAAGGAGGGGGGGGGGGGGTAATCCTATATATTGACTAAACAGATACATGCCGCCGTTCAGGTTATAGTTTTCAGGCCATCCAGTCTAGAACAGGGTGTATAAATCAAGGGTCAGGTTTGTGAAGCTCTAGCGTCACATTCCCACCATAAATTCCCCAATATGGATAGTTTTTTTTCATGAATACGAAAAACGTTTATCATACAGTTAAAAATCAGCCAAACATTTTCCCAGAGCTTTTCTCTATGATGTGGGTGCGACCGCCCTGGGAACGAGGTTGAAAACAGCACCAACCTGGAATTGTTGCTCAGTTTACACAGCTGAGGTTGCACTAAATTCCAGTCTACTTCATAATTTCCCTTGTAATTTTTTTTCACTGTAAACAATAGTCGGGCGTCAAAAGCTTTTTGGAAAAGTTTCAGCACTTCTACACCTTCACTTGCGTTTGGAAGACATACTGTCATTGTAGATCCCTTATACGGCTGTCCTGGATGCGGGTGATTCTCGTCTTGAATTCCATCGTAGAAACAAAACATGACAGTAGTGATTGTAGTTGAATCATATCCTGGTGGCCTCCGAGAATATTTCTTCCATGTCATGTGACCTGCTGGCTGGCTTGGGCACGTGATTGCAGCGTGGGTTGGACACGGAGTATCCTTTGAATCACGTGATAAGCTAGGGCTGATATTCACTTGGACGTACTGCTCTTGTACGTCTAACTCAAATATTTTCCCTAAAAATGTAAAATGGACTTTGTCACGGCTTCTGACGCCATTTACAAGGGGTAGGCAAAATGGCTGAAGCAAACAATATTCAATATTCATTTAGCTCCAATATCAATTCTATATTTTGAAATAAAAGCAGGATATTACATCAGCAAGCAAAGATGCGATTTTTTATCCTGAACTGTTTAAAGGATTATGCTGCAAGAGCATGTTTGGGAAGTTAAAGATTTTCATGTTATTTTTCAATTATTATGTATTATCTCAGTAAATAAGATTTGATAAAAAAATAAAACCGCGGTTGGTGAAACCATATAAGGTAGTGTTATTTTCACACCAAAAGATAAATAACAAGTTTCCTAAGAGGAGATATGAAAAGATATTTCACATGCTTTTATAGTTGCTGTCAATTATTCCCTTTGAGCATTTGATTTCAGACATAACATCATGCTTAATTGAATTGTTAAATATTTATGTAAATTATTAATTTTTTTTTTAGATTGTGTTTCTTTCGCAAGTTTGTTGCTTTTTAGTGTGTGCCGTGTACCACGAATCATTGGTGTCAAAAGGTTTCATCTTTTTCCTAACGTTGTTCAGTTAGTGTGTTCGTGAAGTGGGTGGCTCAACCTGAATTGTTCTTCAATTGGTACAGGATTTTTAAAGTCAGTAGGAGTAGAAACCAAATATAGAATTGCACTCAGTTTAGGTATATCCTGCGGATGAGCAGTAAGTTGTTTTGCTAATTTTTAAGCAGCACATATAGTTTATATCTTTGTTCAGGTTTCAATCAATCATCATTTTGAAAAAACAACCAACATCAACATCATTAACAGCAACACTATAACACTATCACTACCATCAACAACAAAAACCATAACATCGATAACAACAAGCGACAACAATAATATTAACTCAATAAATAATGACGAAATTCACCTCTTTTCCTACTGTAGGGTTTGGCATTTCCTGACAAATGTGGTCTTGACTGGAAGAGTTTTTGATTATGTTTTTTGAAAATCCCGTACACGTCATTGCACACGGGACACTGACTGTAAAATGACAGGGAATCGTGGAGACATTCATTGCAAAAATGATGAATTTTGCAGATTTTGTCTATTTCTTGAGTTCCAACGTTGCAAACAAAGCAAAGTCCTACAATAGAAAACATTTTGAAAGGAAACATTTTGAACATTTCGAAAGGAAAAGTCATAGGTAGAAAGTATTAAAACTAATCGCAGGAAGCATGCATGCATTGGTAGCCTAACAAAGCTAAATCCTTTACGAGGCAAGTAGCCCATGAAGCCAGCGCTAATTTTCGATTTCTGTAAAGTTAAGCAAATGAGAGCCTTTGACCTCCCTTGGAAGGGTCGCTAAACCATCGCAATTAAGCTCCCAACAGAAGCTGGTACTCATTTACCTACCCCGGAAGGATGGGAAGCTGAGTTGGCTTAGGCGGAAAAAAAGGTCGCACAAATATTGAAATCTCGGCAACTTAGCCGAGTATCGAACCGGGGTCCTCGTGGCTAGAAGGAAGAGATCTTACCAAATGCGCCAACCACACCCGGCTGTGCTGTGCATTGGTAGTTCGATACAGTAAAGTTTCAGTGATTCTGCAAGATTTGTAAAGCAACTGTACATGTATTGTACAGGACATTGACAATCAGATCCCGTCCACACGTATCCGGATATTTTTGAAAACGGAGATTTTTTTCTTCGTTTGCACCGCCCGTCCACACGTAAACGGCGTTTTCGATAACAAATTTGGTGGTTTTTGAATACGCTCTCCAGACTGTAGATTTTTGAAAACGAAAATTTATCGTATTCGTGTGGACGAGGGAAAAGGACGTTTTCAAGAACGCTGACGTTAACCTAGGTTCCAAGCTCGCTATTTCGTACAGTTTGCTCCCGTTGGAAGGCCTGAGTACTTGATTTGACATGACTTCCAGTCAACGACGATAGCGTTGGCGCTTTTTTGGGAACTTTGTACCCTTGAATCACCTTGACTAAAAGTTCTAATAATTCCACTTCGTCGTCTGACCAGACAAAAGAATTATGTTTTTCTTTCTCCTTTTCCCTTGCCTTTAGATTTGGATGTTTTAATCTTATGTTTGGAGTTTTCCATGCCTAAAGAGTAAATTAAAGGTCCAAAGTCAAGGGAGCGAAAGTAAAGATGGCGGGCTTAGTTGTTTTTAAAATAATGCACATGCTTAGTGGGCTTCGGTATGCTCAGTGAGTGAAGTCTAGCGTTTTTTATGATTTAAAAATTATATTCGCGCATTCGTGTGGACGGTCAAATACGATTCGAAAACGCTACGTGTGGACGCAGATTTTTTCAAATACGAAGAAAAAAATCTCTGTTTTCGAAAATACCCAGCTACGTGTGGACAGGGTCTCAGACACCATGCGGAGACAACCGACTATAACATCCACCCTCGACACGGCCGTATTCTCGAAAGGAATATTCTCGATTACAATAAAAGATTTTTGTTGGAGTCACTCCATTTGGAGTTATTGTACAAAAACACTGTAAACGAACAAAAGGTATTTCCACGGGCCAATGTCCCATTGTTGAAGACCTTACAAAAAATGACTAATCGGCAAATAATCTTGGTTGTGTAATTTAAGCAACTTCAGAGTTTGAATTCTTATTGTCCCCTGATGAAGAACTAGCGAACGGTAGTTCAAAAATTTGGGAATTTTTTTACAATGTTTTTAAAGTTTTAAAGTTTTTTATCGTATCAGATATTTTAATTTTGTCCATTTTTAGAAGTACATGTTAGCTTCAAGTATAGGTGGGTTTCACCTGACGTCATGGCGGCCATATTGGTTCGCCGTATTGGTTCGTTATATTACAAAACAACTTTGATGACTCTTTTGTTTATGGCACCAACATAGCTGCTTTGTCTTTTGTCTTTTGCATCTCTCAGGAATGGTGCAACTCACAAACATTTTTCCTCAAACAATCAATTTTAAGAAAGTACAAAAGATATGGCATTTTAGACGTTTTAAAATTTCACAACCAAAATTACCAATAAAAAAATTCAATGAAAATTATTATTAAACTTTTTAAAGAGATATAGCTTACCTCAGGTACAGAAAATGCAGAATTCAGCAGCCCACTTAGTAACAAAGCTAGCGACGCAAATGCAGAGGCAAAATGTGACGTAAACGCAGACGCTAGAAAAGTTAAGGATTTCTTGTTTTTGTGCATATCTTGCGCTTCCGCTAGCTGTTGCTTTACGCAAACGAAAAGGAAAACAGTGGGCTCCAGGTGTTTTTCCTCTAATTTCAAAACACAAGCTACAATTCCGCCTGCAGTGCTTTTTTTTACACCCGTTGATCAGCGTGAATGCCCCTGCGTCATCATGAATGCTCTTGCGTCAACGTGAATGCCCTTACGTCAGTTTGAATGCTCTTACGTCAGCGTGAATGTACCTGCGTCAGCGCGAATGCCCTTGCGTTAGCGTGAACGCCCTTGTGTCAGCGTGAATGCCCTGCGTCAGTGTGAATGCCCCTGCGTCAGCTTGAATGCCCGTGTGTTTACGCTAGAATCTGCGTTTACGTTACTGGTATGAGCAAACCTTTAAAGCGTAAACAATACGCAAACTATTCTTACCATTTGGGAATACCATTCCTGATTTTATTTTGTGTTTTTCTGCCTGAAGAAGGGACCCAGCTGATGTTTCTCCTCCCTCCTCTACCTTTTTCGTTGTGCTTTGTTCCTTGTCAACTACTTCAGATGTTTTGTCCGGTTCAACTGAAATTGTTAGTTTTTGAAACTTACTATTTAGGATTTCAACACTTAGTAGAGATTCCTCCCTGTGGTCCTTGCTTTCATTGTCGCAAGATATTGATAAGATTTCTTCAGAAACAATTTTAGGTTGTGATAAATTTGGATCTGATTTTTCCTTTTCAATGTCGACAACACGACTTCCTTTGTCTACTGTAGGTTTTGATTTCTCGATCATATCTTCCCTAACTTCAACTTTTTGGTTACTTATGGCCTTTCTGTTACCAGTTTCTTCTGATTGTTGTTCATCTGCAGATGGCTGGCGGGGTATTGAAACATCGTTTTCCTGAGATTTTAATGAAGAACCGATAAATTCATTTTTGTTATCAGTTTTATCGTCTGTCAGTTTTTGAGTTTCAAAGTTTCTTTGTTGTTTCGTTTTGTTCTTCACACTTTCACCTTTATCACTTATGTGGTGTTGTTGTCGATAAGTATCTCCCTTGAAGAAACGCGCAACAAATTCCTCCTTGAAAACAAAAAATGTGGCATCATCTATGATCACAAAACGAATATCGTTAATTCCTGCGTAAGTCGGAGAAACGTTGTGTGCAAACTTCAACGAGGCATCGAACATCACTTTTGCAGAAATTGCCGGCGGCATTCCAAAAATTCCAGCGCTTATTGGTGGAAATGCAATGGAATTCATACGAAATCCAGATGCCATGCAAAGGCTCTCTGTAACTGCACCTGCTAGTATGTTTTTGCAGTGGGCATCTTTCTCTTGTTTCCACCTTGGACCGACAGCGTGTATAATCACTTTACAAGGCAGAGCACCGGCTCTGGTCCAAGCAACTTTACCTGGAGCTACTTTATCATGAAAACGAACGTATTGCGAAGACTCGTCCTGAATCCCAGTTCCCCCTCTTTCTACGATTGCTTTTGCTACTCCCCCAGCGTGAAGCAACTTCTCATTGGCTGCATTAACAATTACGTCAGCTGTCTCCATGGTAATGTCTCCCTTTAACACCGAAATCCTGATGCCTGTTTTTGTTGTAAATTCCAACTTGTTCTCGTCAAGGATTCTGTTTTCAAGCATGAGTTTTATTTTTTCCTCAGCAGATACGACATCATGGTGGGATCCATAAATTGTCAATGACGTCATTTCCCTACAGACATCAATGCAAACTGGCAAAGTGGATTGGATATCGTTAACAACACTTTGTAAACTCTCTTCATTGCTTTTTTTGTCTAGCACCATATCTTTTTGAAAAAAATCTTGTTCCAAGTTTTTGTAGAAGGAAAAAAAATCTTTGCAAATAGCATCAAATTTTTCTTGGTGATCTGACCTTTTTGTCAAAGTAAGCTTGTAACTGCCAACGTCCTCTTTCATTTGAACATCGAAATACTTTTCCAAGTTGGAAACCATAGTGCCATGAACGATGAGAATGAATTTCATCATCTTGGACAAAATTGTCAGCTCTAGAAAAACACCTTTTTTAGTATCTTTGAAACTTGATGAGGTTTCCATTTTTTCTCCCGAAGTTTCAATGCCAAAATTATCAATTGCTGAAGCGTTAGACAAATAGTTAACTTTGTTTCTTGTCACGAAACCAATTTGTTCTGGTTTTTCGCTGTCAACCATTCTTTCTGGTTGTGAGCTAGAGAGCGTCTTTGAATCAATCGTACTAACTGCTCTATCTGCCACCAAATCTTTACCTGTAGACCCACTCACTTGGTGCATTCCATCGCTGCATTTTGAGATCTGCACTGAATCTTTCTCCTGATCTACATTTTGGTTGTCTTCTTGGTCAAAACACTTCTCTTCTTCAGTAGAAGTTTGACTAGAGCTGATACTTTCTTTCGAGATACACCGACTGAACTGATTGTTAATTTTTTGTTCTTCTTTAAAATTCTTTTTTATAATTGGACGGGCTTTAGTAAGCTGCTCCAATGTTCCAGATATGAAAAAACCATCGGCTGCCTTGTTCCATTCAATCTTTGTCTCTTTAGATACTTGTTCTAGCAGTTTACAAAGGCTTTCGTTTGACTTCAAATGTACATCAATATTCAGTTTTGCAGTCACCCAATCAAAGATCTGGAAAAATATAGCATCAGATGCAAATGTAACTCTAACAGACCTGAGACTTTTTTTCAGAAAAACACACGCACTTTTTTTTTTATGAAAATAACTATATAAGAACAATGAGGCTCAGATTTGCCGAAAACGAAGAATAAGTTAAGAACAAGCTCAGGCTCAGGCTGAAACAAAGTGAAAATGAATCTGATGGAAACTTACTGGATTTTGTAATTTACTTTCGCAATGTACACCATAAAAACACAGAAGCACCGTCTCCCAGTTATTGTTATATTTACTATTTTTCCAAATGACAAACGGTATTCATGTGATAGAGAGATCTTCTCAGAATACAGACGATACGATCAGCGTTGTTTTTCAATGTCTTGTCTTTTTTCTTTTTTCTTTTTACTTTGATTTCTCGTCATTTCAAACCGCTCACAGAAATAAGAACAAATTAAGAACAAATTGAGGCTGCAGGCCCGTACGCAGAAATTTTGCTGGGGGGTGATAAAAAAATGTTTTGGGACCAGTTCCCCTAGAAATGACGCCATTTTATCACAACTTTTATATTTTCAGGACAGCATAAATATAGTAAAGTTCTGTGCAAAAAAAACTTTGGACTTAGGGAATTTTTGCTCAACTGACAAATTAAAATTTACTCTAATTTATTACTGAGATTGTTTTACAGGTAAATAAAGTGCCTCTAAATATGCTTTGATGATCATTTTCCATTGTAAACTTGTTTTTTTATTCATTACTTTTATAATCGAGTAGACTTTGTGGACTTTTACGCCGTTTGGGGGGCGTACGCAACCCGCGCACCCAACCTGCGTACGCGCCTGGGCTGAAGCAGCCAAACTGAAAATTAAGAACATTTGAGCCTGGGTAAAATTTACTGGTTCTTATAAATAAAAGCGTGTTTTGTTCCTTAGGACTAGGCTGTATGTTATCATATTTTTCCAATTTCAGCATGAAGTATTCTAATGAATTTGATTGAACTGTGGAGATTAGTATTTCTCTTTAACAATGCATTGACTAATTCAAGTATTGGTACTTCGTGTCTAGAGATCTGTGTTAAGTAATATTGTTATATACCAACAATCAAAGTCCATTTTTCTCGCAACCTTATCAAATGAATATTGAATATATTATTGCCTTTACATAACGTCCCGTTGACTCTCTTAGGAACCTACATTCCAGCATTGACAGTGTACTAGTTTCGTGACTCATGACAATACAGTTTCTAACTCTTGCGTCCCCCTGAGTCATGCCTAGATTGTATTCTCCATCAGTAGAGTACCAGGATGCGCAACTACAATTCGAACTTCTACCACATTCTTGACCGGAGCAGAAACGATTTAGCAAAGCTAAAGCAGCCTGGTCACTGAGCCTAGTTGGTAAGCCACCAGTTAACCGTGCGAAGGCTCGGGCTCGATTTCCGGCCGGACCAGCACTCAGGGTCTTAATATAATTGAGGAGAAGGTGCTGCCTTTGTTCTAACAGCTGCAAAATGGTTAAACTTTCACTTCTTCTCGGATAAGGACGTTAAACCGTAGGTCCTGCCTCTCAATCCTCTATCGAGGGACTTAACAGAACCCCCAAACTTGTCGAAAACAGCAGGGAAGTCAAACTGGTACCTAGGCTCATGATATGACGTAGTGATGAAATGAACCTGGGTACGAGGCTGCAGGGAAGTGATCCTAGTGTTGTAACCTACCTGTTATAAAGAGGGCATTTCTTAATGTTTCAAATATGTGAGCCACTGTTGCAAACTATCTAAGAGCCTCAGCTGGTGAAATTTATAATCAATCGTAAAGTGCTTAGAGCTCTGGATAAACGCTATATAAATGTATTATATATTATTATATAGTTAATATTAGTTCTATAGCTGCACTGATGAGCTGTAACACAGCGAAACACGTGTCTGAAGATTGAAATATAGATTTTTTAAGCTAATTACAAAGTGGCAAAAAGAGTAAATGCGTATGAAAACAACGCTACAAATACTGAAAGCCTACCGTCAGCAGCTAGCAACTAATATAATGGATAAAACTAAAGGACTGAGCAGAAAACTCAGACTTAATTATTTTATAACGATTCTTAACGAATTTCGCTAACAAACTTGTAACATTTCACAACATTTTTATGGAGTAAAACCATTTACACGTACCTGCACTTTGTTAGAATGATAAGGCTCAACCTTTGCTTGTTTTCCATTTATTGTATGCGTCCGAGCGAGAACTGAAGAAGCAACTGTAAGAATAAAAAATAAACTTGCTTGTTAGAGTTCTTTTTCTTTGATAAGAAGCCCAAGTTAGTGGTATCAAGACAGCAACTATCTAGAAGGTATGTGCAGGGGAAGCCCTCACATGTTTTGATTAATGACAGGAGGGGGGTTATCGCTCATGTTCTATACCCAAAAAATTACTATTCTTTCCAGCATACTCAAAAAAAATACCTCAGTATTTTTGCACCGGCATTTTTTATACTTATCTTCTATAAAGGGACCCAAAAAGCTCCGACGGTTTTCATAGATCCAATTAAAATCCCTTTGGACAAAACTTTACCCCCTCCCCTTCCTCCATAAAAAAAAAAGAAGTCCTTCGGACCACCTCCCCGTTATGGACGGAGGGGGGAGGGGTGGGGGTGGCCTGGGATATATGTGCTATATCTATACTTGAGTGATTATCATTTAAGCCACATCCCATAAGCAGCAAGCTTCAAGTTAAGGCGTTGCCCATCGAAAATACTCCCCACCATCTCCTCTTCATTGACAGTTGTTTGGGCGGCCGCATCTCTTCTTGCTTTGCGGGTTCCATCGCAGAGTTTCTCTGGTGATGTGGATTGTTGGACATCGCAGAGTATGGCCTATTCAGAACTACTTTCGCCTTCTAACTTGACTATCTACTAATAACTTTTCCGATCTTCTCCATAGCTCCTCATTGGTGATCTTGTCTCTTCAATGGATCTTTAAACATTTACGCAGGCAATAGTTTAGATACGTCTGTAGTTTCTCCTGGTCTTAATTATCATTCGCCATGTCTCTGCTCCATATAATTAACAAGACTGACTTCACGTTTGAGCTCACTGAAATTTGTTATCTTCCTAGATATTAATATTACAGAAGAGCTTTAGATCTTCTTTAGTGAGTTATAAGCCCCTCGTGTCTTCTTGATTTTGGCTGTGAGGTCTGCGCCTGTCCCTCCGGCTGTGTGAACTATGCTTCCCAGATAGGAAGAGGAATCCACTTCCTCGATGTCTGATCCGTTCACGCTGATCTTCCTGGTAGCACTAGAATTCACTTTCATGACCTTAGGTTTCTTTTTACTGATATGAAGACCAGCTTTTTTTTGACGTTTCTTCAAGGATGTTTGTTTCGCTCTGTATTTGAGCTGTTAAGTGCGACAATAAAGTAACATCGTCTGTGTAGTCGAGATCATTCAGTGGTCGAGTTAGAGCTCCTCCATTGTATTCCGCTTCTCTGACGAACCGTAGTTGTTCTCATTATCCAGTCAACCGCGAGAAGAAATAAGAATGGCAACTGAAGACAGCCTTGCTTGACTCCGGATTTAACTTCAAAGATTTCCGACAGCTGTTTTTCGTGAATGACTTGACAGGAGCTAGGTACTGTTATAAGAGTGGAGTAGGTGTAGTCAGGAGATGTCATAGTTTCAAAGGTTTGCCACAAGAGTGCTTAATGATATCAATGATCTTCTGTGGCATCCTGTAGTATTTAATCAGTTTCCATAGAAAGATGCGATCCAAGCTGTCAAAGCCTTAATCTGATAATCAACAAAGCTAATGTACATGGAAGAGTTCCAATGTAAAGATTATGCAATGATGATACAGAGGTTGGTTATCTGGTCCATAAATGTTCTTCTTTGTTTAAACCATGCCTGGCGATCCTTAAGCTTCGCGTCGGGTGCCACTTTATTGCGCTCCAGCAAAGAATGAGATTTCTCGTTTTCAGAAAACAAATATTATCCCATTATAGCTAACCAATTTCGGCGTTTTGATCGTAAAATTCGAAAAATAGATTGGCCACAAAGTTAGTTGATCTTCTACTGCACCGAAACAGCTGCTTATAAGATCTATTCGAGGCAGCGAAGCTAGTTTTTCAGCGGTAAGTCCTGGTTTTCTTTTACACCAAAGCAGCTGTTTAAATGATCTATCCTAGCCAGCGAAGCTAACCTTTTAAAGGTAAGTCCTGGCTTTCTTCTACACCGAAACAGTTAATGCAATTATATAGCGCTTATTGAAAGTTCTAAACGCTTTACGATTGAATACAGCTGACGGTCTTAGATATATCGCCGCAGCGTCTCACATATTCTAGACATTAGCTGGCGCGTATAGCACCTTTTTCTGCGAGGGTGCACTTTAAGCTTGAGCGGACCTGTGAAATGCGCGTGCTTATGAAAACTTGACACTAAAAATGGCAGTAACATCTTCTGAACGCACGTGATGATTTCGAAATTGTTTCGAAACACTTGATTTGATTCTGCTGATTTGCTTATTTTTTAAAGCAACAATATGGATAAGAAAACATGAAAGAGTCCAAAAATATCTATTATAATTTGCAGTCCCGACCTGAAGGGCGGTCCACTTTCTTTCTTTTATTTCATGCCTTTTTGATTGTTCTTATCTTGCCGTATCTGATCTGACTGAGCGGACTTT
>JAOBAY020120647.1:0-16359 GCA_025331085.2 Zoanthus sociatus | reverse complement strand
CATTTAGGCGAGGAAATCGAGGTCTAGGCGGGTAAGGCGAGGAAATCCGGAATTTCGGATTTTAGGCGAGGAAAACCAGCCTAAAGCGAGGAAGTTGGCAAGTATAACAAATGTATATTTCAACAATACTGTACAAGAATGAACAAAGAAAAATTTCAAACCGCTCATAGAAATTAGAAGAAATTAAGAACAAATTGAGGCTCTAGCTTCTGTCTTCTTATTTTTCAAACCAATAATACTCAAAAAGTTTCCGAGTCCTTGTAGCTCAGTGGATAGAGCGTCCGCCCGGTGTTCGGAAGGTCGTGGGTTCAAATCGCGTTATGGGCTCAATTTTTTCCCGAGTATTACTGGTTTGAAAAAAGGAAGACAGAATTTAGAATTTATTCCTTCAAACCATTGCTAAAATTTATTATTTACAGACAAAAAATTAAGAACAATTGGCCTCGGCAAAATTTACTGATTCTTATGAATAAAAAAGCATACATGTAGCTTAGTAGCTCATGAGTTTGATAGCCGTTCTCTTTGCTCAAATCATGTTTGAATGACGATTATATTACTCAGATACTGGCAAAGCAAGGCGTCTTTCCCCAGTTCCGGTTGTTCTCTCTTGGTAACAGTTCAATTGCACTTTATATTATAAACCAAGACCTTGTACTCTATTTGAATCAGTTAACCCTTGGAAATGAAGTCAGGAGGACTTCGAAACGTTAACGTTCTTAGCGTTAATTTTTATCATAAATAGTCTTTCTCAAAACGGCGTAAAATATTTATCTTTAATGATCCGCCATGAAAGGTGTGAACTGTCAGGTCCAATACGCACTCATTTTAAAGTAGTCTCGTAAAAACGCTTCGTTTGTTAATTTATGCATTACACGCATGGGTTGTTTTTGAATGGCCTTTTAGGTCTATTACCGTTGAAATCGCGAACCTCATAAAAATGTCTCCAAGTTTTCCCTTGAAGTGATTAAACAGCTCAGAATCTATCGGGAAAATTCTCCGAAGACAGATGAATCAAAATTGAAACAATCCGTTATGCAAATGAAGTAAAATAATCCTGGGGGATACTTTGGGGTAAAAAGGATAGGGAAGATCGTCGGGAAATGTAAAAAAATACCCTAAAAAATACCAAAGCGTAAAAGTTTTCGACCCTAAAAATACCTCCTAGCAAAAATGATACCTAAAAAAATACTAAAACAGGAGGAAATGACTAACCATTTTGTTTTTGGACCCCTAAAAAATACCGTTTCAATAAAATAACTTCAATTTTTCTCTGAAAACCCCTAAAAAATACCAAATTGCCAATTTTGACCCCTAAAAAATACGACGATCATCCCTATCACACCAATATAGGAAGTACCCCCCGGGGAAAATAATAAATAGACGAAAGTACGATCAGTACGATGTTAACCATTCTTTTTACCTTTTAACCTTGGACTAAAGGCTGGGCAATTTCCTGTGGACGTTAAACTGGGAGGAGGGGGTCTGGGGAGTTTCTACTAGACGTTAAGAAGAGAGAAGGGATCTGGGAAGTTTGGGGCAGGGGGTCTGAGGAGTTTACAGTGGCTGTTAAAAGGGGTTAGGGGGTCTGAGTCCTGAGTTTCTCATAACATTGAAAGGGGGGAGGGGTCTGGATCAGTCTCTAGTGGACGTTGAAACTACGGAGGAAGGGTCTGGGGGGTCTCCAGGGAACATTAAGAGGGTGGAGAGGGCCTGGGTTTTCCAGTGAACGTTAAGAGGGGGGAGGCGGTCTAGGGAGTTTATAATGGACATTAAGAGGAGGGAAGGGTTTGGGGAGTTTACAGTGAATGTTAAAAGGGGTTAGAGGGTCTGGGGGTTTCTAGTGGACATTAAGAGGAGAGAGGGGTCTGGAGTGTTTCTATTATAATTGACATTAAGAGGGGGAGGGGGTCTTGGGAGTCTCCAGTGGGAGACTGGGAGGGGGTAGTAGTTTTAATAACTAAACTTGTCCTCCAGCTCATTTGAGGTATTAGAGTCCTCTTGACAACAAAGAGTTTGTACGTTGTAACTGTGACACAGTGTTCCAGACCAATGTATTGGTTTGCTGCAGTAATATTTGTGTGGTTGTCAAATCAGTACTACCGACAAGCCTTGAGCACCCCACTGTATTATGGAGTTTATAAAACACAAAAAATAGTGGAAATTAAGGGGGAGGGGGTAAGCACTCAACATATAATTATTAAGTGGCAAAATTGATTTTACAACCCCTAAGGAATCCAAAAAGATAAATGATTTTATACTGAATTACTTCAGCTGCATGTGTACAATACAGTTCAATACAAAAAAAATCTAATGATAACTCCCCTAAAGGAGCTTTTAAGTATCTATTAAAATCCCCCATTTTCCCATATAACAATCCCAGCTGGTAGGAGGCAAACCAGTTGGCTATTTACAAAGTGTGGTGAATTTGTCCCTGGGATCACCAAGGACAAATCCATTCAGTTGTCCGAGTCGGGGATTCGAACCCAGGTCTTCCGCATTCAAATTCCCAACTCTGACCACTGAGCCACACTGCCTCCTTTTTTAAATTTGTCTTGTCTTTGATGAATTATGCTTTCAATGCCTGTGTTGTATTCATTATCAGAGTCAAAGAGAAATTAAAGATTCAGTTGAATACCAAGGTAGTCTGGTGCCTCTTGGCTAGAAAGGCATATTATAGGCTATTACATTCAGGTAGTGCACATTAAATGTTATTGGTCAATTTCAATCTGTTAATTAAAGCTAGCTCATTCTGTTCTATCCAAAACATCTGGATTTAAATCGTTTAGTCTTTTTTTATCAAAAATTGTTATGCAAATTTAGATGAGCAATTGACTTCTCTTATAAAGTTTGTGAATCATGAACCGAGTTTAAAGAAAAGTGCTAAGAAATGTTGTTCTCTCTTTAAATGACTGATTCTTTCACAAAAGCACCACTCGCATAGTCTAATGTTTAATGTTTGAGTTTTGGGCGTTACTAATATCCTGAAGCTCGTCATAAGTACACCCAACTCTAGAATGTGACTCTGCCGTGTCCTCGTGGTCTCCCAGTAGTTTTTCTCTCATACTCAAAGCTTTCATGTGTGAGTTAAGGGCGTTACTAAAATCCTGAGGCTCGAAATAAGTACACCCAGCATTATAATGTGACCATGCCGTGTCCACGTGATTTCCCAGTAGTTTTTCTCTCATACTCAAAGCTTTCATGTGTGAGTTAAGGGCGTTACTAAAATCCTGAAGCATGTAATAATTACACCCAGCATTATATTGTGACCATGCCGTGTCCACGTGGTTTCCAAGTAGTTTTTCTCTCATACTCAAAGCTTTCATGTGTGACTTAAGAGCGTTACTAAAATCCTAAAGCTTGTAATAAGTACACCCAGCGTTATAATGTGACCATGCCGTGTCCTTGTGGTCTCCCAGTAGTTTTTCTCTCATATTCAAAGCTTTCATGTGTGACTTAAGAGCGTTAATAAAATCCTGAAGCTTGTGATAAGTACACCCAAAATTATAATGTGACTATGCCGTGTCCACGTGGTCTCCAAGTACTTTTTCTCTAATACTCAAAGCTTTCATGTGTGACTTAAGAGCGTTACTAAAATCCTCAAGCTTGTAATAAGTACACCCAAAATTATAATGTGACCATGCCGTGTCCACGTGGTCTCCCAGTAGTTTTTTCTTCATAGTCCAATCTTTCATGTGTAAGTTAAGGGCGCTACTAAAATCCTGAAGCATGTAATAATTACACCCAGCATTATAATGTGACCATGCCGTGTCCACGTGGTCTCCAAGTAGTTTTTCTCTAATACTCAAAGCTTTCATGTGTGACTTAAGAGCGTTACTAAAATCCTGAGGCTTGTAATAAATACACCCAGCGTTATAATGTGACTATGCCGTGTTCTTGTGGTCTCCCAGTAGCTTTTCTCTCATACTCAAAGCTTTCATGTGTGAGTTAGGAGCGTTACTAAAATCCTGAAGCCTGTAATAAGTACACCCAGCGTTATGATGTGACTATGCCGTGTTCTTGTGGTCTCCCAGTAGTTTTTCTCTCATAGTCAAAGCTTTCATGTGTGAATTAAGGGCGCTACTAAAATCCTCAAGCATGTAATAAGTACACCCAACTCGATAATGTGACTCTGCCGTGTCCTCGTGGTCTCCCAGTAGTTTTTCTCTCATACTCAAAGTTATCATGTGTGAGTTAAGGGCGTTACTATAATCCTCAAGCATGTAATAAGTACACCCAACTCTATAATGTGATGCTATCCTGTCCTTGTGGTCTCCCAGTAGTTTTTCTCTCATACTCAAAGCTTTCATGTGTGAATTAAGCGCGCTACTAAAATTCTGAAGCTTGTCATAAGTACACCCAACATTATAATATGACTGTGCCGTGTCCTCGTGGTCTCCCAGTAGTTTTTCTCTCATAGTCAAAGCTTTCATGTGTGAGTTAAGGGCGTTACTAAAATCCTGAAGCTTGTCATAAGTACACCCAACATTATAATGTGACCGTGCCGTGTTCACGTGGTCTCCCAGTAGTTTTTCTCTCATACTCAGAGCTTTCATGTATGAGTTAAGGGCGTTACTATAATCCTGAAGCTTGTCATAAGTACACCCAGCTTTATAATGTGAGCGTGCCGTGTTCACGTGGTCTCCCAGTAGTTTTTCTCTCATACTCAGAGCTTTCATGTGTGAGTTAAGGGCGTTACTATAATCCTGAAGCTTGTCATAAGTACACCCAACATTATAATATGACTGTGCCGTGTCCTCATGGTCTCCCAGTAGTTTTTCTCTCATAGTCAAAGCCTTCATGTGTGAGTTAAGGGCGTTAATATAATCCTCAAGTTTGTAATAAGTACACCCAGCGTTATAATGTGACCGTGCCGTGTACTTGTGGTCTCCCAGTAGTTTTTCTCTCATTGTCAAAGCTTTCATGTGTGAGCTAAGAGCGTTACTATAATCCTCAAGCTTGTAATAAGTACACCCAACATTATAATGTGACTGTGCCGTGTCCTTGTGGTCCCCCAGTAGTTTTTCTCTCATAGTCAAAGCCTTCATGTGTGAGTTAAGGGCGTTACTAAAATCCTGAAGCATGTAATAAGTACACCCAACATTGTTATGTGACCATGCCGTGTCCACGTGGTCTCGCAGTAGTTTTTCTCTGATACTCAAAGCTTTCATGTGTGAGTTAAGGGCGTTACTATAATCCTCAAGCTTGTCATAAGTACACCCAGCATTACAATGTGACCATGCCGTGTCCTCGTGGTCTCCCAGTAGTTTTTCTCTCATACTCAAAGCTTTCATGTGTGAGTTAAGGGCGTTACTAAAATCCTCAAGCTTGTAATAAGTACACCCAGCGTTATAATGTGACCGTGCCGTGTACTTGTGGTCTCCTAGTAGTTTTTCTCTCATACTCAAAGCTTTCATGTGTGAGTTAAGGGCGCTACTAAAATCCTGAAGTTTTTCATATATACACCCAACATTATTATGTGACTGAGCCGTGTACTTGTGGTCTCCCAGTAGTTTTTCTCTCATACTCAAAGCTTTCATGTTTGAGTTAAGGGCGTTACTAAAATCCTGAAGCATGTAATAAGTACACCCAACATTATTATGTGACTGTGCCGTGTACTTGTGGTCTCCCAGTAGTTTTTCTCTCATACTCAAAGCTTTCATGTTTGAGTTAAGGGCGTTACGAAAATCCTCAAGCTTGTTATAAGTACACCCAACATTAAAATGTGACCATGCCGTGTCTTCGTGGTCTCCCAGTAGTTTTTCTCTCATACTCAGAGCTTTCATGTGTGAGTTAAGGGCGTTACTAAAATCCTGAAGCATGTAATAAGTACACCCAACTTGATAATGTGACCATGCCGTGTCCTCGTGGTCTCCCAGTAGTTTTTCTCTCATACTCAAAGCTTTCATGTTTGAGTTTAGGGCGTTACTAAAATCTTGAAGCATGTAATAAGTACACCCAACTTGATAATGTGACCATGCCGTGTCCCCGTGGTCTCCCAGTAGTTTTTCTCTCATACTCAAAGCTTTCATGTTTGAGTTTAGGGCGCTACTAAAATCCTGAAGCATGTAATAAGTACACCCAACTTTATAATGTGACCATGCCGTGTCCTTGTGGTCCCCCAGTAATTTTTTTCTCATAGTCAAAGCTTTCATGTGTGAGTTAAGGGCGCTACTAAAATCCTTAAGCATGTAATAACGTCGTCGTTGTCTCCCAGTAGTTCTTCTGTCATACTCAAAGCTTTCATGTGTAATTTAAGGGCGTTACTAAAATCCTCAGCTTGTTATAAGTACACACACTTCAAAATGTGACCATGCCATGAAAGCTCGTTAGTTACCAAAGGTAAACAAAGAGAGATCAAAGGTGCGAGGTCCCTGTCAATAGATATATGTCAGAACCAAATAAATTTTTTGAATTCCGAATGCTAAAAATGGATTGAATCGAACAGATTTAACAAATTGTAGTAATTTTTTCAATTCATCCACAAACTGAATAACTCTACTTGTCTGTACTCCAGTGAACAACTGTACTTGGAAGACTACCAACTTTTTTGAAATATCAACAGAGAAAATAATAGAGTATGATACAAAGAAAATCATAATGACTTGCTCACCCATATCAGGGTAGAATCGTCTTGTACCGGTTAACCAACTACGTCCTTTTTGTAAGTTTATCGACATTACATTCGTTTGTCCACAGGCAACCCAAGCTCAGAGTTAATTTATCAATTGAATCACCTTTACAACTTATACTATAGTGATTTGTATGGAGCTGATGAAATAAATGACGCTTTCGTGCTTATTATATTTTTATTTTAATCAAAAGTCAAAAACAAAGCTTCTTTTCCTCAATTGTTGTCACCTTTTGTTTCGCTTGTACATTTAAGGGCCATAAAAAGTCATTTAGTGGCGTTCGGAAAATCGCAGGTTCTCCAGGTAAGAAAAAGAGAAAGGCTGGCGGGTCCAGATGATGACATGTCACACAAAAAGCTCGAGAAATTCTCCCCTAACTGCCGGATCGCCACAAAATTACGTGTACCCATAGATTAATAAATACTCTAACCTGAAACTTCAATTCGGGTTCCAACAATCTAAACTCGGAGAACAAGAGAGCTCGTTTTCTCGTCAAAAGTTAGCGAACTGGATTCCTACACACCGTTCACGTCACGTCGTCTTCACCAACGGTTTCTTTCGGGGCTTTGTAACCGCATGGGTACACAACACAAATAATTGGGATTTTGATCAGATCGTCAGGGTTTTCCTCAGCAACCGAAATTTTTTAGATTTCTACTCATTATTATTTTGTACAATTTATTGTTTTAATAAAATGAATTCTAAATTGAAGAGAACTTTGTCAGGGGAAAACGGCGGTCCGCCAAGGAAGAAATAGAAAAACTTCTCAAAATACTCAATTTCTACGATTATGATAAGAAGAAAGTCTTTACAACAACAGTCAGCAGGTGATTTTAGATCAAATAAAAAAAAAATCTTAGTTTATCATCAGCGCTCGCATTTCAAAATTGCTGCCGTATTAACTTTTTAATTTTTAAATACAGAAAACGTATGAAAGCAATGTATATTGTTATCCTATAATGTTTTGTACAATTACGGTTGAAATATCACCATCTTCCGCTACTGCACCAAAAATGTTCCACCGACCGACAAAAACAATAAGGTTCCAGTTAAACATGGATATTAAAGTTTTAAACTTTCACTGCAAAGCACAAAGTCGAATCCGAGGTAAATTTTTTTCTTTTTATACTTCTAACTCATAGAAGCAATCAGTGATATACGAAATAAAGTGTTTTAATTTTTGAAACATCCATGCGGCAAATTAGCTGAAAATGCTTCCCAGCCGTTGTGTCACCATTATGTACATATGTACATCGCGACAACACACGGCCTACGGTGTAAAATGTATCCTTTATTTCAAAAACTGTTTCTATATTCATTAATCTGCTTTGTGAAAATCTAATAACAGTGCCAGCTTTAAATCATCTAGATTAGAGTAATGTTTGAACACAATGAAAGTAAAATATTTTAAATTTAGTAGCAAATTATGAAATGCCAATTATTTTCATTGTTTCGCGTTTCGATGTTTTACCACGAGTATCTATTTTTGTCTAATTGGAGATCAGCAGAGACAAAATTCACAATGATTGGCTGTTAGAAATAATGGAGCCTAAGCAAAAATCGCCTTTGGGGTTTTGGGAGAGTAAGCAGTTAGGGGAGAATTTATTGAGCTTTTTTGTGACATGTCATCATCTGGACCCACCAGCCTTTCTCTCTTTCTTACCTGGAGAATCTGCGATTTTCTGATCGCCACTAAATGACTTTTTATGGCCCTTAAATGTACAAGCGAGACAAAAGGAGACAACAATTGAGGTAAAGAAGCTTTGTTTTTTACTTTTGATTAAAATAAAAATAAAATAAGCTCGAAAGCGTTATTTATTTCATTCTTCATACAAATCACTATAGTATAAGTTGTAAAGGTGATTCAATCGATAAACTAACTCTAAGCTTGGGTTGCCTGTGATATAACGGAATTGATGTATCAAATTGGTTGGACGTGAGCAATAATGAAACTGAAAACCCACCACGTGAACAATGTTAACAAGTTCGAAGCCAAACGTAACGTTGATAACATCAGAGTGATTCAACACCGGCAGCACGTCGACTCTGTGATTTGTTGGGTCAAATAATTTACGCTGTAAACGTTGTTCGTCGGTTTCAAGAGCGCCTTGATTTCCTGCGTATGGCAAAATAATTGTTAGATTATTAAGTTTTTGTTTCTTTCAGCAACGGAGTTTTATTGTATGTACTTTATAAATGCGAGGGTGAAGACAATTAATGGTTAAGATTAGGGACAAAGGCAATGAAACATGAACGAAAACTATTAAAAACAAACAACGAAGATTTAAAAGGAAAATGAAGACAAGGTCAAAGACAAACCACAGGCAGCCCAAGCTCTTATTGCGAAAACAATGAACATGCATCTTACCTGTGAGACTTTGCTTGTGAAATGCCATTCGAAGGTAGCGGAAGAAAGGAGTGGAAACGTTCAGAAATAATGAATAAAACGCAAGAATGAGATGAGAGAAATCTATAACACTTGAACCGATGTACTAGTGTAATTTCATCACTATTATCAAACTAACAATATTTAGTCTTATATAAAATGTGGTTCAGCTAGAGACAGAATGTATATTCAACCTTTTCGTGATTAGAGCTTGGGCCGCCTGTGGACAAACGAAGACTATAGAAGGATCAAAAAAAGACGGACAAACGAACACAAAGAGAACGAAGCTAAAAGTGAAAAAAAAAGGTTGGAGAAAGAATACCGTGAAATGAAAAAGAAAGAGAAAGAAGAGAAAGAGAAACAGAAGATCAATTTCCTAGATTAATTGAACAAAAAAGGACAAAAGTTCATCGAAAAGACAAAGAGAAATTGAACTGTAATGAAGAACTCACAAAGTAATTTAAAACATTTGCATTTGGGAAGGATAATTTCAATCGATTTCTGTATTTGCACAAATATAACAACATCTAATTTTAAAATTAATTTATTTTCAGTACAGGTTATCAATTAGCTCCACGTTATTGGCGTAAGTGTCATTCTTTTGAATTTTGTACTGAAAAATGTCACTAGAAACTAGATGTATGTAAATATATTTCAAAATAAATGCACCAAAATTTTGATGCGGTCGTGTTGAATTTGACATTTCGTAAATTTTGATGTGGTCAAAGTTTAATTTGTTATTTAGCAATATCCATGGATAGAAACGGGTGATTTTTTAATTTTAATTTGAAGATTGTTTAACGATCGGTGATGTCAGTTGTGCTTTGTCCTAGCGCTGAAACACAGATGAGCATGTACGGTCAGAGCCTCTGATTGCTGTTTTCCCTTTTCGCCTCTTTCGTGATGGTTATAAAAAATGGAGCATCAAAATAGCTCGTTTCGGTAAATAAATTTACTTTTGTTAAGCACTGAAGTACTAGTGAAATTAAAAAAAAAAATTTTTAAAAAGCAAATGACTGACCAGAAAATAGCTAACCTTTCGCGACGTATATAATTAATTCATAATTGATTGATTTTATATTCATTTTTAAAAAGACTAACACTTTTTGACAATTCTATCATTAAATTTCTCAACCCCGAGTCAAACGGAAAAGACACCGCAGTTGCGCTTCTCACAAGTAAAGACAATTTAAACATGATCACAGATCTCCGATCATTTATTTTTTTTCTTTTAATTACTCTAATGAATGAATGTCATCTGATGAAAAATAAAAATAATTGTTTTAGAGTACACAATAGTCAATAGTAGCATTGACGTTACATGGCAGAAAATAAATGTTTATTTTATAATAGTCTTGATTATATAATTTTCTTATCTGAAACAACGTTTTAGAGTGCAATGAAAATATCGAATCTAGCAAATTTGGGAAAGTTGAAGTTTGAAGAAAGCGGCCAACCCAAATTGTCGAGAATATTTTTCCTACTCACTGATTAGAATCCAATTAGAATTTCAATTGGTTTTTGCATTTACTTTTGCATCTCAAAAGTATGTTAATAAAATATTTCCTTTTTTCAGCAGATTCAGTCACTAGCTAATAAAATTGAAATTTTAAACCATTATATCATTTTCACGAAATTGGGCAAATAAAATAAAAAGTTATCAAGTTTTAGAAATTGCAGTGATCACAGAATAATGCATGCATCCATGTTAATCCAATTTAATTTTCTCACCGTACAATCTATAACAAGGGCTCGAATCGGGTTAAAACTTATCCTGATCAGCCTTTCGAGGTGATTTAATTCTAGTGGAGGCCGGGAAAATTTTATAAAAATAATTTTATAATAAATCTGTAGTATTATTTGAAAAAAAAAAACTATACAGCAAAATTTTCTCCATTATCTATTGTTGAAAATCAGGGAGAATACATATTGCAAAGTTATCCATCTTTCACACACTCTACTGGACCATGCTAACTTTCAGGGTCTTTTAAAAAATAATTGAGGGAAGGGTTATCTTTCCTTAACACCTCCAAATGGTTAGACCTTTGATTTTTCTCAGATCAATATTAACGACTTTAATTTAAATCTTAGGTTCAGTCTCTTGATGCAATGTAAAGCTAACATTTTTCTTTTGTTTGTAAGTTTTGTAAGTTCCACGCGATAAAAATGAAAGGTTTCTCTGTGTAAACAATTAAGTTATGTTTCACTGATTCATGAGCCATGCCAAATTTTACCCTTTGAACAGGGTTCAGTCAAAGAGTTACACTTATTGATTCAATGCAGCCAATAAAAATATGAAAATATGTAGTTCAAATAATTTCTCTAAATTGAAAGCTCTTTTATCAAAATTGGAAGGAAAGTCACTCTACTGTTTGACATGAATTTATGCTGGCCGTCTCAGGATCGCTTGCCCTAGTTCTTGTCGTTTGTCAATTAAAACCTGTAAAAATTAAAATATTTTTTCATTCGGCAAACAAAATTTGCGTACAGTTGTTGTAACTATATTGTAAGTTTCTTTTTCATTATTAATATTAGTTGCGCCATGCAAACTGTTTTACAGGTTAAAAGCGGGTACTGCACATGTAGTTTCTCCAATCGTCTGTCTCCTCTTTCCTCGCGTTGCTCAATCGCCTACATAAACGCTTTTTTTAATTAAGAACCAGTAAATTTTTTCAAGGCTCATTGTTCTTAATTTTTTTGACGGCTTCAGCCTCAATTTGTTCTTAATATGTTGTTATTTCTGTGAGCTGTTTGAAGTCTCAGTAAAGTTTCAACAAGAAACATTTTCAATTTTTTCAGCCTAAGTCTGTTGAGCTTTCTCTTAAATTGTTCTTAATTTTGGGCCAAACTGAGCTTCATTGTTCTTATAAAGTTATTCTTATGAAAAAGCGTGTATAGAAGAGGCAAAGAATTTTTAAAAATAGCGAATTCATTGTCAAGAGATTATTTTCGTGCCAATCCTTCGGCCTATATCTTTATCATATTATCAGTATTTCATACAGAAATCCTTTCAACAGAGCGATTATTATTTTTTTTAACCGGAGTTCAGTCAATTTGTATAAAGTTTAATACAGCAACAGTGTGTATTGAAACTTACTTACCACAGCAAAACACAGCGACATAAAGGAGAATATAGTTGAGAGAAATTTCTTTCCATCTCATAACGGCCATATTTATGAAAACAGACTCAACAAATGGATTTTTTCCTAGAATTAAAAAAAAATTAATATGCTTACAAATGAAATGATAATGACAACATTTAGTGCATCAAAAATACTACTGTCATTCAATAGTTTGTTCATTGCTGTTTGATTGGTTTAGAACTCACCACGTGATCAGCAACGAAGTGAAAACAAATGTCATTTTTCTTACTCAATAAATGGAATTCTTCCTAGAATTAAAAAAAATCTTAATTTGCTCACAAATGAAATGATAATGGCAACATTTAGTGCACTAAAAAGCTGCTGTCATTCAATGATTTCTTCATTTTTGTTTCATTGGCTTAGAACCTAACACGTGACCAGCAACGGGGCATGAACAAATGTAATTTTCTGGTTATCCCAACCATATTGAAAGTCAAACTAAGTTACCGGTTTGTAAAAGAACTGTATGTGGCACAAACTTGATGAATATTTTGCAGTTCGTTATTGAGAAATGCGATCACGGCGTGAACTTTTGGCTATTTATAGTTCAAGTTTACAGAACACAGTAATCTCGTCCTAAAAACTTTTGTAAGAATAAAGAAGTGGAAAATATATGGATACCTTCATTCAGATATCTAAAAGCGTGAGTTGTAATATAGACAGTAGCACTTGAAGGGTTAAATACCGGAATCCTTGCTTAGGCATCAATTGCAACAAAAATGTTGACCGTGTAACGCTCTTCAAGTTAGCGGGCTTCCATCATTTTTGTCTTGTTTAGCAAAACGCTGTTTCCTTGCACTATTCAGCGTTTGAAAACTCCGGATTACCAATCTATAACTCAGCGCTCGCTCGTTCGTTAAATCTTTGATGGGACTTGTATTATATATTCCAAAGTCCGATTCATTTTGTTTCCGATGGCGGTTTGCGTTTCCTAAAAATCAAAAAAATTAAATCATTGATTAAACTAAACTCTCGTTTCATAAGATTGTCTAATTTTTGGGCTGAGGCAAATTATTCTTAAATATTTCATGAGTCGTTAAGCACAAATGTGTGTCAAATTGTCCTTAGCTTATTGTTAGTACGTCCTTACTGGATACATGACTCACGAGTCCCTGAAAACGTGAAGCGAATACAGTTACAGCAAATGTTGGTCTCAGAAATATGAGGTTAGTCAATTGTTTGGAATTCATAAAACTGAGAATAAGCTTTTGCAAGGTTTTATATTTTAGTTGTCAGCACTAGAAGACAATTATGCTTAGTTTCTTAACATTACCTGGCCTCACTCCAGTTAGATAAATCACTCCTAAAGTCGACTGGTTAATAAACTGTAAGGCGTTCAAAATCATAGAACGACTTGACATACAAAGGGTTAGGCAAATGACACGAACGGATAAAAATCAAGCCGGAAAGTTAAACAATAAGATTGCTGATAAAAGCCGGATATAGACAAATTCAAAATAAATTCAAGTACTGAAGTAAAAATAAATACGAAATCGAAGATAATACAAATCAGCAAGCCATCACCTTAGAGCAACTAAATTAAAATGTATTTATAAATGCTAAAAAAGTTCGACCATGAAATACTAAGGTTAATTACAATATTAGAGAAACATAATAGAGACCTTAACAATTAAGAATGTTCCAAAACTTTCCTATTTTTTAAACTTACATTATTTTTCTGATACCGTTTTTTGAATTTAAAAAAAATACCGAAAATTTCTTAGAAATTTCTTTACAATATTCAGTTACTTGTTTATCAAAAAACTTCAATTTTGGACAATCTCTAATTTCAAAGCTAGTTGATTAATTCTACAATGACAAAAGAGAGGGTTTGGATACAAATAGAAACTCTTTTGTCCTTTTAGATATTATTCCCGACACTAAATCAGCTGGAGTGCGGCAGTTTTGTAAAACGTAAAAGTGTCTGTATACTGAAAACCGATTCTAACATTAACAACATCATAACCCAACTTGACTCTACTATAATCATGTGCTATATATGCAAGTAATATAAGATAAGAAGTTGCATGTTGGTTAGCATCAAGTCATTAATCATTCATGATGAGGTTTTTATCCTCCAAACTTTGTTCTCTTTATAAAATCCCATATTTTAAGGTTCAAATAGAACACTTTTTATTTAACGTCTTCAAAACTTAATTTAGTTTAATTTCTTGGTAATGAATGTCTTACGTTCAACAGTACATTTCAAACACATTTCTAACAGCAGTGCAGATATAACTTGTATGCAAATATTATAGGCGACAGTTACAACAAAAGACATTTAAAACTTCAATTTATCTATCGCCTCTTTCCACTTTCCACAAATCAAACAGATTTTAACCACAATGATTAATCAGAAACAAATGAAAGGGATTAAAAGAAATTAACGTTATTCGTTCAGCTTTTGACCACATTTTCTGTTTTTAATAGCTTATAAATTTGTATATGTTCAGTATTCAACAACCTTTAACAGAATAGAAATTTCAGTAAAAAGAATACAAATTAGCTACATATCACTTTATTCACACAAACTCAATTTAACTGGAGCACTTGAAACTTTAAAATGGTAACTCCAAACTTAAACTAAAGGATTCTTGCTGATTATAAAATCAACAGCAAAATCTAAGATTGCAACAGCTGGTGTAACGGAAGCTAAAGTTTAACTGTTCATATTTGCTGTGAAGTATTAATCTTTAAAAAAAGCTTTTATTCAAAACGTAAGTAGACGTACTGAATTTCTAAAAGAAACAAATCTTTCTTTGTGTGTTTGATAATCAGTTTACTTCTAACTCCAACTTTGATGCTAATAAAAGCGAGCTTCTGTAAGAAGACAGATCTCATTCATTCAATAAAGGTTTTTACTCCACGGAAGAGTTTTACTTACCTTTGCGTTTGATTTTGTCAGCTTTGAGTTGCTGGTGAACGTTTAGTTCTTTGTTAAACGTAAGACGGTCCGTTAGCAAAGGAAAACTAAATTTCAAGTAGTCTTGATTCACAAAAACAAATTTTAAAACAGAACGTTGAAGATAGGGGCTTTAATTAGTAGTTGATCTTTCTCTTCGCCTGTTTTGATGGTATTGAAAAACTTATATCAAGACCATCCTCGGACTTCCCGTATGACAGGTGCACTGTGCATGATCTAGTTTTTGTTATCTCTGACCAATTAGAGGTGAAATATCTCTTAAATATTCATGTTCTTTTGATGAAAATCAACAACAAGAATAAGAAAGTTGTTCAATTTTCGTTGACTGCAGTTTGGGTGGCATTGAGTGCCGTATTTAGCGAGTAAACAAACCTTATTTTCGCGTATCTATTAGACCGCGTTAGCAAAAGTGTTTACTGTACAGCGACCAATTGTATGCTAGTGCTAGGTCCAGTCCCTTTAATGAACTTTGAAAACCTACCTTCGTATATCACAGCATGACGAATGCCACTTGAAAAACATCTTCCTTTTTATATTAAGACAAAATTTAGTTATATTTGGCAAAGTTTAAAGTTTACTAGCTTTTAGCTGATACCGTTTTTTTTATTATAGCACATTTGAATTATAAATTTTTTCAAAACTATCAGTCAGTGTTAACTCGAAAGGTTTTTTTTAAGAACGTTAATAACATTACAAGTTTGAAAGCTTTCAAATGATAGACACCTCGTCGTAATAAAAAAAGATCCAACTATAACTTTTCAGCTTACATTTACCATTATAAACATATGTCCCTAAATCGCACACTCAATTTAAGCTAAATCCTTAAAGAATATAATATATTTCTATGGTAACGATAAGCGTGTTTGCCAGCCTTGAACAAATAATAATTACCATAATTCTTATCTTTATGCACATTTATGGTGCCAAGTTTCAAGAACACTGCTTCAATATTTCCAGAGATATCATTTATTCAGTATTTTACCATTTTAGTTGCAAACAAAATGACGTCATTACTGCATAATAGAAAAATGTCAATATCTCTAAAACGAAAAGAGATATTTCAAAAAGAAAAACACCATTCTTCTGTATTTTGAAAGGCCTTTCAAATAAGCGGAAAATATTTTTCATGTCATATGCACTTTAATGCCTAATGACATTTTATGTTCCTTGCAAGCCCTCTATTTAAATGGCTTCAATCCAGTAAAACTATAGTTACTAAGTCAACTCCCTCTACATGTTGCACTAAATAAATGTTTCAAGTAAACGTACTACGTACGT
>JAOBAY020120646.1:0-26898 GCA_025331085.2 Zoanthus sociatus | reverse complement strand
AAGATTTTAAAAACACAATTTCATACGAAATTTTAAAAGAAAATGTATGAAAGTTTGCATGGAATCGAGGTTAGGAGCGTGATATAGGTCTATTACAATAATTGTAGATCCGGTATTCAGTAAATCTGGCAAAGGATTGAATTCGATTTTATAAACTCAAACAGAAAAACTGATTAAAAATGTCCCAAACTGCTTCACTAGAAATCGAAACTTCAAACGTATCTAAATGGCGGGAAAAATGCTGGGCGTGCGCCAAAAAGTCTGCCAAATTAAATAAATTGAGTATATACCCTGATAAAGGGCAACTTTCTCTGGAGTAAAAGCTCAACAAAAATCATTTTGGTTGATATAGTCAGTGGTTTGAATTTTCTGAAGATTCATAGGAATGTGTTTTTTTTTACCGCACGGTCCTGCCGGTTGGTGACATATAGACCGAAATCACGTGATCAATTTTGACCAATTGCCCAGGCGAATTTTTTACCGTGTAGGAAGGTTGCTTATTAAGATTTTTTTGATCCACAGGTAACACTGATATTTGTTTTCAATCCCATTAAAATTTAAATGTCTTTTTTCAGTTATTTGCCTTACATAATTGCACGACTTGTTTATAACCGTTACGTCATGCCTTGTGTTTATTTGCTAATGGTAACATTATGTCACTTGTTTTGTTACACAGAGACAAGCGGAGACAGTTGCAAGTTAAGTCCGACCATAAAATCATGAATGTGTCTAAAACTGTGACCAGTGAAAGACAAGATTATGATGAGCTGTTAAAACGTCTTGAGAAACCAAACACTGTAGATTCTGCCGGCAATGATTCAACTCCTTCACAACATAAACCAAGTGAGAGAGAAACAAAGAAATCACTAGGTTCAAGACTATTGAAGTCAAAGAATACCAGTGAACACAAAGAAATGCCACTGCATGATGATTCAGATAGTTCACTGCTTAATTTAAGTGTTAATAGTATGAATAGCAATGCAAGTTTTCATAAATCTGAAAGAATTTTAGAGAGTTCTTCATATTCTCAAACCATTAAACAAGTTGATGGAACACAAAAAGCTAAAACAAAAAAACATCGAGGACTGAATGGCCCAGTTATGAGTTCGGGCCTGACCAGCAGTAGTGGCAGGCCTGGTAGACTACAATATGATGATAAGGGACTGGGACACAACCTAACTCTTAACAAAGGCAGGTTATTTGATGATGAACCTAGGCAAACAGAAGCCCTTCAAGGTGAAGTGTTTGCAAAACTGAAACCAGTTGATTCCCGAGAAAGAGTAAGTAGTAACATTTTGTGAAGAGACCAGACGTAGTTTTATGTACAGTGTCTGAATGTACAAGAAGATTTAAAACTTAATCTTTTACTCGAATTTTCCGTGGAATGACACATGATCAAGGCTCTATCTATTAGCCAAAAGCTTCAACTGAGAAATTTCATGTGGTATTATGTTTGAAATCTTCTTGAGAGCTAGACATTTTGTTATGTTTCAACTTTCTTGAGGGACAATTATTGACCTCGTGCGACATTGCAGCTTAATATCATATTTTATAATTTTGGCTACATGAAAAAGGAAAGACAGGGCGACATTATTTACACACAGGCAGGTTGTTGAATAAAAAACGTTGTAGCATGAGCTCAGTATCGGACAGCCATGGTTGGCGTAGTTGGTAAGGTCTCTGCCTTGTGACCACAAGGTTTGTTCCCCGCTTCTGCTGAGCTATGAGTTTTTGTGCGATCTCTTTGCCGCGTAAGCTCACTCGGCTTTCTATCTTTCTGGGATAGGTAAATGAGTACCAGCGTCTGCTGGGAGCTAACCTGTGATGGATTAGTGTCCCGTCCAGGGGGAGTCAGAGACTCTCGTCCCCTTAAAACTACAGAAGCTGGAGATAAGCCAAGGTTCGTACGGGTCTTGGAAAACCTGGAAAGTCATGGGATTTCAATTTTTTTAAATTCAGGTCTGGATTGTTTTGGTCATGGACTTCATTCTGGGAAATGTGTATGAACCCCGACAAGCGCCATCTCTATGCATTCCCGGGCTCGTTAAGAATTTATAATTTAGCTTTTAGTTTGTTATCGTTGTTTTAATTTTATTAACTATAAAGCATTCTATTAGTGCACATGGCTACTGCATTATTAAATCAAAACGTTGAAACACAAAGCCACTAAATTAACAAAGTTATCATTATCAAAAGTACTCTGCCAATTTTTAGAGGTTGTAATAGTTGTGTTGGTTTATCTTTTGATCCATCTGATAAAGTTTTTCACCCTGGCATTAGCGCTTTATAAATACGATATATTACTAGATATATTCAGAGAAGAAACATTAAACACAAATAAGGTAAACTGTTTTTTGCTATTTGTAAAGGAATTTTTATGGTTTAAAAAAATTCATTCTTCCAATACAAAGTACTATAGTCAGCTATAAAAATGGTTGTTTCTACACAATGATAGATTGGGCTGCCTGTGTAATTTAAGATTTACGCATAAAGTTGGGGCAATGAGAAACTCGATTATCTCGAGCACGAACGATTATATTTAATGAAGCGTGTATGATGCCTGTTTTGCAATATTATGAACAACTATAATCTCAGAAACTTGTCAGTGCATTTTGTGGATTATGGAAACTTTTGATTTTTTGAAGTTCTCAAATCGCACTTGTCCTCGGCTCGTGTAATTTTGAGAACTTTCAAAACTTATCTCGCAGGCACCCATAAATAACGAAATGCACTCGTGTTCATGCGATTGCCTAAACATACGAGCTTATGCAGAGACAAGGAACTTAGAAAAAACCTGAGCCTCGGGTGGGAATGTTTAACCCATAATCTTCCGCAAACTAGTAGGATGCTCTTATGGGAGCATCAGTTCCTTGTATTCGCATGAATATATTTGGCATACACTAAAAAGCCTGTAAAAACTTCAGGCTGAAACAGCATTCGAACTCGTTTTCTCTGCAATAAAGGTACAGTGCTTTTAGAAACTCAGCTATGAAGCCATAATTTTTGGGAATACCTGGCCATTTATACACTTAAGAGTGTGTAGCATGTATTGACTAAATTACGTACAATAACTGTGTATACTAAAAAGAAAAAGTATTGTGATTGAATGTGTAACACCTCAGTCATACAAGTCAAACAATTCTGAGTTAAACAACTGCGATGAAGCCAAAGCTGCTAGAATTAGTTTTACAAATGGATAAGTTTAACACCGTAAAAAAATTAATTTGTATTAACTGACGTTTCGGATTGGAGTCCTTCGTCAGAGTGAATTCTGTTTTTGAAGAAACACCAACGCAGCATTCCATTTATGACAGTGTGTTTTGTGAGTTCATTTTCAGTTGTTATGTGCCACGCGAAGTTTGAAGTAATTATTGTGATTGAGTTTGTTCCAAGTCAGGAAGCATGGGTATATATACTAAGTGGGTCCATAATTGCCACTCAGAATCGTGCAACAATTGTTCTTGTTAAGATTGTATTGCGATTATTGGAAGCAACGTTAGTAACGATTTATGTAGTAGCCAGCTGATTTGTGTGCTACACAAAGCACGGCTCATTAGTGACAAAATGGCCAGTTTAAACGTACGAGTAATTGTTGATGCAGTTGTTATTGTTCAAGATTATAATGATAATTTCATTCGGAAACCAATTTACTATCCGGTTTAACACGGTTTGATAAAATCGTGTTTTAATAGCTTATATGGGTAAAGGGTTGTTAATATTTTTACCTCTTTAAAAAATGTTAGAAAAACATATTCTGAATATCCAAAATCTTGACAATATTGTCTCTGAAAAATTAAAAGCAATATGTTTTTCTAATGCATTGAAAGATCTATGAAGAATGTATGGCTCATTAATGTTGTTCTCCCATTGTTTTTGAAGTGTTTTGAAAGCCGATATCTTCTTTAAAACTAGATGTTTACATCTAAATGTAGCCAGCAAACAGACTCGATCTTCATCTTTTTTGACAAGTTTAGTAAAATTTTGTAAAAAGATTGGCCTTTCACTTTACTAAGTTGAAAAACTATTTAAGTTTTAGATTCATTTTAAAAATTTTCTTTTGGCTTCCTGAGTTGTTTGTGTGTATATTAGATGGAATGCTTCGTCGGTGTTTCTACAGAAACAGTTTTTTAAAAAAATAAATTTTACACCGTAGTGAAAAGAATTTTTATGTACTGACGTTTCGGAGTGGAGTCCTTCGTCAGAGTGAATGTCTGAATGAATGCATACTAATGCATTAGCATGGATGAAATGTGTGCGGAGTGGATGTGTGTATATTAGTATGCTAATGCATGAGGTTAATTGTAAACATTGATATCACTATTGTAACCGACAGCTGGTCGTGTTTATAGGAACATTTATTCGAAAATGGCGCCAGCAATCATGAAACGGCGTATATTTTCTTTCTTTTCTGTAGCATCAAACAAAATACTTGACAACTTCAATGGCTATATTTATCCTTCTGTCCCTCCACAGGTGTCCAGGAACAATCTGCTAGCAAAACAACAAGAAAGGTTTGTGAATCTAAGATATCTTCGATTTGCCAATTTTTCTTAGTATTTCATTACTTTAGGCTGATATTCTGAAACATATTAGTATTGTTCTGTTTGAATATTACAGTCGGGCAAGCATAGAATCAAGTGAAATTGCGGCAGATACACTGAGTGAAAGGTAACTTTTAATTGTCAAGAATTTTCTTTTGCTCTTTTTCAGGGTTCATACATTTGAATCTGAAAACTTCTATGCAACCAAGCTGACTTTAGGGAAAGTCTGGATCAATACAGAAAATAAAACGAGTTCATAATTAAAGAAGTATTTTATTTGCAATGTTCAAGCTCGCGCGTAAAAAACAAAGTCAACAACAAACAGTGTGCGCTTTAATTAACAAAAAGACGCACAAATTTAACTTTTAAAAGAAAAACATACAATGTGTCGATAACTTTATTTACAAACAATTCAAGGCTCTCTAAGCTCCTTGATCGATCCTCCATAGTTCTGCATCTCGTCGTAGTGGCTTCTTTAGAACTTTACGAATGACTTTTCAAGCATTTCTTCTTAAAAACTTATTTCTTTTATGTCACTCTTAATATTGCAAATTATCTATATGCCGTATGCTGGATTCTTTGAAATGTTGCTTTCAAGATATGGAAAGTTTACTATCTTGAAATTGAAGTCCTCTCTCTTGTCATAAATTGAGTTTCTTCAAAGGATGGATTAACTAACACTTTGCATCTAACCGCCTGGTTAGCCTAATTGGTAAGATGCCAGTCTATCGTGCGGAAGGCTCGGGTTCGATTCCCGGCCGGACCAGCAACGGCTCAGGGTCTGCCTTTGCTCTAACATCTGCAAATGGTTAGACCTTCACGTCTTCTCGGATAAGGACGTTAAACTGTGAGCCCTCGGGGACATTTCTGTGTTTATGTGTGTGTGTCTGTCTTGTGAAAGGTCTCCGTCCACCTTAGAGTGTTTAAGATGGTGTCCCCAATTAGTAGGCCTTTGGCCGGCTAGAAGACTTTACACCTAAATAGATTATTTATTTATTTATTTATTTATTTATTTGTTTATTTATTTATTTACTTTCTGTATTGGTCATGGCCGTACCATTCTATACATCTTCAATGGACAGACTAACTAATACTTTTATGTATTGGTCCAATCATGGCCGTACCAATCTATACATCTTCAATGGACAGATTAACTAATACTTTCTGTATTGGTCTAATCATGGCCGTACCAATCTATACATCTTCAATTGACAGATTAACTAATACTTTCTGCATTGTTCCAATCATGTGACAGCCTTTCTTTAAATGCAAGGGCAAAACGCTGAGATCCCGCTGTGTTTTCGATTTCGAGTACATCCGTTGTCATTTTTTAGCTCGACTGCTTCATATTAATAATAGTTACTGTTTTGCCTATTTGGGCTGAAGTGAAAGTGTCCAGCTGTTCTTAAACTTCATTTGCCAGTATCAATTTTGACTATTGATATACAATTGAAACTACTTCGGTAATTACTGGAAGTCATTCAAATATGCCGTTTTTTCTGTCTTCAGTTATTGTAAAAATATAAACATTTCAGTTGAAGTAAAATAAGATGTAGGAACATGTAAACCTTTTTAGGGTTGTTTTCTCCACCTTCCTCATTTGATTTTTTTTTCTATTTTTCAATAAATGTAACTGAATGCATGTAAATGAATGAACTGCTAAACTGTTATTAAAGCTATACTTTATAGTCCGGTGGAGGACTAATTTTTCAAATGGGTATCGAAAATTTCCTTTCTAATTCACAAAACCTATAAGAACAAATGATCAGTGTTTAAATAGAAATGTGAAAACAAAGATTTCTTGCACTTCAAATTTTGAAAAATGAGTTTGTATGCATCGTGTATACAATAACGTTGTATGCACGGAAACGCGAAAGTGAAATTCCGAAAAGACATTTATCTGACTTATGCTGAGATATTTTAAAGAATACACCAAGGTAATGAAAGCCATTAGTTTCTCAGACACATTGATTATGATGTGTTGCCATACATTTGTGCAACAATTTCATAAAATGAAAGTTAATAATATTTAGTAATACTAAAGACTTCATTTAGGTGTCAAATTATCGGGCTGGCCAAAGACATACTAATTGATGGTACCATCTTTACTACTCTGAGGTGGGTAACGAACACACACACATAAACGCACATATGTCTCCGAGGGCCTACGCGAAAAGTCTAACCGTTTGCAGATGTTAGAGCAAAGGCAGCACCTTCTCCTCCATTATTTTAAGACCCTGAGTGTTGGTCCGGCCGGGAATCGAATCCGAGCCTCCTGCACGATAGACTGGCACGTTACCAACTAGGCTAACCAGGCGGTGGTGAAAGAGTATATAGCAGTATATTTTATACGTGTTAACCTATCTTAAGAATGGGGCTAATTTGAATAACTGGCAAATCAAACTTCTCCTTTCCCGAAGTTACTGTCTCAATGAAATGTATGAAAAGAGAAGGCTTGGAGTGATCGAGAGAGAAAATGAATTGAAATAATGAATAAATAATAATAATATTTAGGCTGCCTCTAAAGCTATTTATCCATATTTTTAAAAAAACGTTTAATCCCGCAGACACCTCGAATTATATGTAAAACTGAACACTTATTTTTCTTTTATAGGGATCTGCAAAACTTAATTCGAAAAAGAATATTAACGAGTTATATTTTTTTGTTGTAGATTACCAATTGCTTCCCATAAACATGTCACTAAGGTAAGATAACCCCAAAATGTTCAGTACAAGATCAAATAAAACTGACTATCGAATGCCTTTCCTTTTTTAAAATAGGTAACTGTCAATATTTTGGTCTTCTTTCTTTTAATGCCACGGGAAAAAATCAAAACACAAATAATTTTGGCGTGCATCTTCTGCATTAGCGTGATTGTCAATTCTTCTTAACTTGTTTTACTAGATATATATAATCAAAATTCCTATTTTGTTTTATCATGATTCTATCAGAACATCAAGCTGAGAACCTCTACGTGGTGATACCTAGTAACGACTTAGGTCGGCTAATCTCAGCAGCTCAATTGTCAAAAGGAAGTTATACTCAAATCTCAGTATAACAGTCTACTGGAAATTATACGAACGACGACGAATGAGCAGTGCATGTACGATATTTGATTTTATTTTCTTTAATTCATTATATATTCGCCCGAATCTAATTTTAACATAACAAATGTCAGTTGCAATTGATAAATCAATTTTATTTATCTCAAGTTAACGTTGCTGTCTGTCTCAACATACATTTTTTATCATAGTAACACTTAAGCTGCAATAATGCTTGATGGTATTAGTTCAGCTAATATAACAGATTTCCTGGTGTATACTACTACTGCGTATTTGTGTGTGTGTGCCCGTATGATGTGTAGACGGCCAAAATTTGCAACTGCGTGAATGCAATTAACTGACAACCTGGCATTTGTAACCCTTACGTTATTTCGGGTTGCCGCCACCCCAGTTTTACTATTACATTCTAGAAATCATGTAAATGACTTGTTGTTTCTAATAAAGTACAGCTATAACGGCTACGTAGTTGTTTCCTTGAGATGTAACGGAAACAGCCAATTATTTTATTTCCTAAAAATACCTTTGAAACACTTGGGTATTTGTTTCCAAAAACACAGCGCGCACTGTGACCAACGCTTCTGTTGATTCAGATTTTTTTTATGAATTATATCTTGTAAAACAGTATGTTCTCAGTGAGTTCCGCCTTTTCTATTTTTACTAAACATCGGTTCTTCTCCTCAGTCCAAAGTGGACGAACTGTTATTTGAAGACATTGATGAAGACTTTGATCAAGAACTTGGACAGTTGTCACTCGGTAAAAAAGTAACAAACAACTAATTATCATCTTTACTTTCTTCTTTCCACTTACCCTTGTCTCTATTCAGTCTCTGTTTATAGTCGAGACAAATGTTTAACTTCTTTATAACATTTTGGAAAGGACTAGCAATAATTAGTTTTCTATTTACTAATTAATTAGCTTCGTCCTTAAGGACCAGTAACGTACAACAGAGCATGGCTACAGAAAAAGCACGTCCGAATAAATTAATGAATTAAAGTAAACACTCTACGCTGTAGTATAAACTCGGTGGGAATGGTTGGCATAGTTGTGCTTTCCGACCACAAGGTTTCATTCTGAATCTGCAGAGTTTTTACTATTTAATTTGTGCAGCCTTTTTTTTGGCCTAAGCTTTCCATCTTTCCGAGGTAGGTAAATGAGTACCAGCATCTGCTGGAAGCCAACCTTCGATGGATTAGGGTCCCGTTCAGGGGGAGTGAAAGACTCTTATCCGCTTAACATTACAGAAACTGGAGATAAGCGCCGGCTCCATGGACCACTTGGTCCATTCCGAGGATTAGCTTTTAGCTAGTACAAATAAGATAAATGTTATAACTCGGAAAGTACAATAAACATTACGTAAAAAATAGATTAAACCAAAAGAAGAGTTTAAACAGAGGGGAAAGAAAACAGCCATGTATCCAGTATATAGCAGCGCGAGGAAATTGTGGGTAAAATATTAGAGGTAGAACATTTCGGAGAAACGGTTTTCCAGCTGTTATAGTATCCCTTTACAAAGAATTTAACAACGCTGCCGTATATTCTACAGTTCCCACTTAAAACTTGCTATTGAGGCCGAAAAATGAGTAATCGAGGCAACATGTTCTGGAGCTTTGATATACCATCTTAGTAGGAGTCTTGAAAGAGTTTGGTCGTTCATAAAAGGAAGTACCATGTCAGTCTGGTGTGCAGCTGTTACGAGTTACAGGAAGTACTGGTTTTGCTTTCACGTAATCATTAGTTGAGTCTTTGTACAAACCTTTAAGACATGTTATGAAAAACGTTATATCATTAATCTCAAACCAATATGAAACAGGCAATCGTTTCAGAGCTGAGAGTTGATATCCGGGTTACATGAGTTATACTTTGATGAACGCGGATGAAGGCTTTAACTGCCTCAGGATTGCCTTTATTTCTGAGGGTACCCAAACTTGTGTAACGTAACCTATAAATGGTCGAGTGAGTGGTAGGTAAAGTGCCCTTTTGGATTTGTTTTTCAATGTCCCTGTTGCATGTCATTTTACAACGCCGAGTATTCTAAATGCCTTCGACAGAGCACTGATAATTTTTGCACGCCTTTTTAAATGTGAGATTATTCTGAGTAGAAGTCAGTTCGAGTTGATGAAGATTTTGAGAGTAATTGCAGATGACTGTGTTCAGTTTACGGTTGACAGAGATGACTTCAAATTTGGTAGGGTTGAAACGGACGTGCCAGGTTTTACTTCAAATATGAACTCTAGTTTTTAAATCCTTCTGAAGAATCGTTAAGTTAATGAATCGCAAAGGGGTCTGAAGCTGTTTGAGTCATCATCTAAGTGGCCATTATTACTCTTTGGCTAGGAACAGAAGGAAGGTCGTTAATGTATGTTAGAAAGAGAAGCGGACCTATTATGCTATCAAAAGGAACACCAAATAAAATAGACACTGGTGCTGACGCATGTACAACCATTGAAAACTGTATTCTGGACTCGTATAAGTATAAGTGCTCGTTCACTACATTTAGCACCGAGACCTTCACTGAAACCCTGGGTCTGCACCCCTTTGTTTTATTTGTGTTTTAATTCAGGTTTCCTTCTTATGTAAATTTTTGTTTCGCTTATTTTATTGCAACTATTGACTCTTAACTCGCCGTTGTAAATATTTTTGTCGAAAAAAAAAACTCGCCGTCAAATAAAAGTTATACCTGATGGATTGTAATTTTGAAACTAGGTCCTACAAGGAGAATTGTCGCAGACTTTGAAAGTAAACTTATTTCCTTGGAAACTGCCATGGTAAGAGAAAAGATGATTTTTCTATTAGGCACCATCATTCTTTTTATCGTTTTAGTTCTCATTCAGTCATTCAACAATCCGTGCATCCATTCACACCATCCATCTATCCATGCATTCATGCGTTTGTCGAGCAATCCATCTCTGTGTGGGATGTTGGATAAATGTATCGAGGTTGCATTTCATAGTTTGTACTTACTTATTATCTTTTACCACATTCTATAGGCTTTAAAAAATCTTATCTTTGGAACGGCTACATCTTCTTTTAATGCTGAATGGAGGAACCAAAGTTTTAAATTTTGTGACTTGTATAATTTGGAGTATGGAATAGTACAAGAGAAAGTAAGTATGTCAATATTAGATCTAAGTGAGCAAAACTTCATTGTGGGTTAAAAGTTTAAATTACAACAAATATAGGTCTTATACTAATGCTAGAAATGATAACAGCAAGGATGATGATGACAATGATGTCGATAACAATAATGAGGGCGATAATAACAACGGTGACGGTAGTGTTTATGGTTGTTATGGTAATGATGATGATGATGATGACGTTGGTAATCGTGATGATTATTATAATGGTGGCGACAGTAGTAATCATTTGTTATGTTGTTGATAAAACTAAAGGTGTGTTAATGAGTGTTACACAGTGGTGGTATGTTAATAAGGACGGCGACAATGCTGATGGTAATGATGATTAACCTTTTTACCCTTTGTAACAGGGAGGTCCATGTGGAGAGCTGGCGGCTGTACAATGTTTTATTCTAAAGTATCTTTTGTTTGTCGAAGAAAATGACAGCACTGACAGAAGAATGTGAGTTATCTATTATGTAGATTATGCTACTAAGAATATGCAGAATCGATTGTCAACTAATAAATTAAAATTATTAAGTACAAATAGTTACGTCTTGTAGTTAAATTCTTAAATGTGTGCTAGTACTAAATACACACAGCCTTCAAACCGGGCACTAAGACCACGTTTGTGGCGGGCCCATACCCCCTTAATATAACATAGATAAATTAGTGAGCCTGTATTTTTGGTCTCATTACATCTTAGTATTGGATATTTTAAAAAATGTCGAAGAATGTCAAATGTCTCATCTTCAGTGTTCTAGCATCATTGATGCACCTCTTGTAAATATAATCTTGCAATTGACACCAATTCCTGATCAGTGAAATTCCTCTAACATCACTGTTTCCATTAAAACCATGAATATTGTCTTTCAGATGTCTCCAACCCTCATCTAAAAAGAGAACGAAAGCCTTAGTTTCTGCTCTGGTCGAGATCTTATGGAGAGCTGGAAGTCATAAAAGTGCTGTCGTTGTATCGTACCATTCTCTGTGTTTGCTGTGAACACTATGTTGTTTTTATGCATAAGCAACAAAAGATTAGGATTATATGAGAAAAAAAAAATTTCCAACTCTTTTTTTTTCTTTTCTATAGTTTTTTTTTAGCTGCCTTCAGCTCCGTTTCTTGGGCCGGAAACAAAGAAAGCAGATATAAAATCTAAAGCGCAAGCTTTTCGCAGACTTTTTATTTTCCACAATTACTTGCAAGGTTAAAAGTGGTTAAACCCTGTCGTTTTGGTATATCAAAGTATAGTTTAAGAAAACTAAAAATATTAGGAGCGTGAAAGGTCGACGTTTAAAGATTTAGTCCTTCGCCAGAGCAAAATTTATAGGGGAAGTGTCGAGGCTACGCACATGACAGCAGCTATGCATCATTGGTTCTCAAAATTAGAATGTCAGCCGTATTAATTTGAGAAAGACTTCAAATCAAAAACACCGTAATCCAAATAATATATACTACACTAGCGAAAAAAAAGAGCACACATTATAAAAATCTGAAAATTTTTGACGAAAAGAAACAAAGGATATCTTTTTGAATGTCATCCATAAAATCAAAATAACTTGATTTCGCGACACGGTTGCTATTTTTCTAGATTTTTTTTACTCGGACCCAGACTCTTATAGCTTTGATACTTTCCCTTTATGTGTTTGTCTTTCAGCTACCTTTATTATTGGCTGAAACTTTAACTCACAGACAAACTTTGATAATTTCATCGATACCTTTTATGGCTATATATCGGTGTGCAAGCCGTATCATTCTGCGGCAGAGATTATCCTTTGATGTTATTATTTTCCGCACCCGTGTTGTGTTGCTTTGCGGATCATTATGATTATAAACATTAATAGATCAAATGACATCTGTACTTTCGCTTGAAAAATTTAGACCTTCAGGTAATTCGAGTTTTGTTGGGGCAGGACGCTATAAACCTGATCAGTTGACAGAAACTGTAAGTAACTTTGACTCTATTTTGGTTTCGATTTAACAATGACTGATTAAAACAATTATTGTATGGGTCCCACCTTTTCAGTTCAACGTGCCGGCTTTTTTCTGATAAATTTTTTTGGTTAAATATGACGCGTACTCCGCTTATTTTGCCAATATATATTTAGACTTTGCAGTCATGCGGTTTAATTTTGCAACCAGATATAGCATTTTTAGTAAATAATGGATTGTAAACTCTCACCTTTTCCCCACTCAGTTATAAAAAGGTGTACCAAGAACTTCAACGAGAAGAGATATTAGACGTGAAGAAACAGCAAATAGAACAAAACAACAATCTTTTACCTTTCGTTATGACCAATACTAGAACTTATCGCAAAACACCTAAATCTATAATGTAAAATCATGCCAGTTTTTCAATAACTGTAGTTTATATACTATGATAAACTATTTGAACTAAAAAAAATCTTACACCATTTGTGGCTGATTGTTATTGTATTATATTTTCAAAGCTGGTTCTACACACGTTCAAGTCTTTTGAAAGTCTCAAGAACTTCGTGGCTCAACACATTCAGCAGGTAATGCAAGAAAAAAATTTATCCATATAATGATTTTTATTGTAACTTAGTATAATTACTTTTCCAGTATATTCTCGTTGATTCATCGAAAAATTAAAATAAATGTTCTTGGGCTACTAGCGCTGTATTTTAATTTTGGCGGTGACAAAGATGATTTTGTTTGAGTTTGCGAGGCTTTTGTGGAGGATGACGAGAAGGTTTTTGTTGTTGATGTCGATGATGATGTTAATAATAACTATGGTGTTGTTAATGTTAGTGATCTTAGTGGTAACGATGTAGATGATGTCTATGATGATGATGTTTTGGATGATGGTATTGGTGATGGTGAGATGTCACTGATAATTGTGATGTTACTATTGCTGTTGTTGCTGGTGATAGTGATAATCTTGTTTTCTTTGTGATGGTAATGATAATGTAGTTGTTGGTAATGATATGATCTCGACAACAATGACGTCAAGGACAATGATGATGAAGTTGTTAATGATGTTGGTTATTTTGATGTTGATAATGATGATGACTGTGATAATATCAGTGATAACTCTTTCTTGATTAATAGACCTATTGAGCTATGTCTAAAGACTGATACGTCATGTCATTGCTAGTTTAGGTAATCACCGGGCTTCAGGTTTAGTTGGGGTGTAATTGGCACGTGTGAATTTTTCAGAAACTAATAGCGGTAAGGGCGAATGCAAGTTACTCCCGAGTCCAAATATATTTCCAAAATAAGCGAGGTAATTCGTGTGGTTTCGTTTTAATAACATGAGTACAAATTCAAAACAAGTTGTGCATACTGGCAAAAATCTCTCGGCAAAATATATACCTTTGGTCTTTGAATTTAGTGCATCACGCCTCCATAACAAAATATTTGATGATTTTTACTAAACCCTATTGTTTTTTATCCAGTAAAAACGACTAATTAACAACTAGACCTCGAGGACGAATGGACTACGAGTCCCAGTAGTCCATAAGGCCGTATGCCGAATGGGCTATTCAAACTCGTAATCCATGAGACCGAGAGGTGTAATTGATTTAGTATAAACCTACTAGTTAGTCAAAAAAGGATGTACAAATGATATTATGGATGAAATCCTCCGATATTAGTGCAAAACGGGCCTCATAACTATTTTGATCCGCCATCTTTTCTCTGCTAGTAGGCTATCACAAATAAACTCTAGTAGAGTAGCTAATCAGAATACAGGATGCGTGTTAGACCGTTGATAGGTTTATACTAATGTTATTTAATTTATAATTTTGGACTGAGTTAACTCATTTTTGGAATGCTGTTTATACAAAAAACTGAATTTCTCTCTGCCAGTCAAAATCAAGTAATTTTGTTAAGTATGTCTTTAGTATATATTATCATATAATAACTGCTGCTATTTTCATGATTATTCTAACACCATTCGATCAACAGTTTGCAAGTGGCTCGAGCAGTGGCTGTATTCTTTTTCTCTACTCAGTTATTCTATCGAGGACTATCGAAAGGTTAGTGTATAAAGTAGGAGGGAATAAAACAGTGTTTAAAGATGTTTTACGAATGGATAAGTTTTACACCGTAAAAAAATAAAACAGAAAAGAAAATGAATTTTTAACTGACGTTTCGGATTTTGCCAGGTTCTTTAGTAGAAGGAAATGTTCCTCATTAACCAAAAATAGTGCGAAGAATGCGATCTTTCTTAAAAGAAACAAGCGGGAATCCGAATTCAGTAAATTAAGATTGCGATTAACAATAAGTTTAATGGAGTTATTGACGGGGTAAAGAGTTATGGTAAACGGAATGCGATCATTATTGGCACGTGTCTTGGAAGTGGGTGTAGTAATACGATCAATAGAAAAGGCCTTGTGCATAGCGTGGTCAACAATAGCTACCGGGTACTCTCGGTTAATAAAAGAAGAACGCATCTCAGTACAAAATTAACCGACAGTACCCGGTAGCTAGCTGTTGTTGACTACACTATGCACAAGACCTGCGGTGTTGGTAGTTTTTCTGTCTTCTAGCCACAAGGAATTAGCTCTATACTCCGGCTCCCCTGAGATTTAAACATTTATTTACCTTCTTTACCGCCAAAAGTAACTCGGCTCATCAGTCTTAGGAGGCGGCATAACTAGTGTCGGCATAAAAATACAGAACTGTGCTGGTTTGAAGCAGCAAATACTCTAAATATTCAACCATTTGTTTGTGCTAATTGATTTTTAATAACACGACCCTTTCATCTAATTATTTGTTTTAAAAGCTGTTCAGCTTTTTTTCATTAAACCTAAATTCCATCCGTAGCTTAAGAAGGATGGCATCTCATTGCTTTAAAATTGTTAAAGCTCCATTTCAGCGTAAATTCAAGGAGGAGTTACACTTCCTTTTGGGACAAGGCGATGTTAAACCAGCCAGGCTCATAATCTCTGTACCGCGTGCATCATAAGTACTAGTGAATTCATGTTTGTTATCGTTGAATAGTATTCTTTTTTAAAGTGAACATGATTTGATCATCTCAGCTTTACCATCGCTGTAATAAAAACACAACGCTGTTGTTTTCAGCGGTAGTCCTTCGTAAAAACAATTTCTTTTAAAATGTTGAGAGAAAAACGGGTTTATTTAGCGTAATTTAAAAAGGTATGTTAAGTATGTTTTTTTTTCGGTTTCTCGATGTAATTTATTTGAGAAACGAGTTTTTCATTCCTCAAAATCTGGCGTAATCCAAACACTAAACTAGAAGTCTGTCGGGTGCATGGTAGTTTGATAGAACTACCGGAACGACGTCATGTTCGGAAAACTAAGCTCAGATTTTGCACTTTCCCCTTACAGAGTAAAGAGCGATATGGATGAACCATCGACTACATTGATGGGAGCTCACGGATACTGCACACAGGTAAGAACAAACATTTCTGACACTTATTTCGTTAAGCGAGGTTCTCATCGTGCCATGTGTTAAAGTTCAGGGCGAATTTATCCAAAGCTGCTAAATTTGATAAGGCAATTTTTTCACCGTGTTTATATTTACTTTATCAAGTACCACTAGTAGTAGCTTGCGCTAAGTGCCAACGAGCACTTAATTAGTATAAGTTTCCAAGTTAAAAGTGTAGAAGAGAAGCTGAAAAAAAGACTAGCACAAATCCCATTGCGTTACACTCTGATCGAAATTTTTTCTGGCTGCAAATGTGGCACGTTCAGCTCTATGATTGTTACCCAATATTTTTTGTTACGGTCACACTCTTATCAAGATTTTTCTGGCTGCAACTCTCGCGTCCTCATTGCCTAACTCATTGCCGTTACATCATTGCATTGTTACACACTTTTTTGTTACGGTTACGCTCTGATCGAAATTTTTTCTGGCGTCAACCTCGTATGTATTGCTCCATGATCTGCCGCCCCGTAAACTCGCGTCTTCGCTCGCTCGCTCGCTCGTTACCAATAACTCTTTTAAAGTTTCGGTCTTTACCTCACTGTCGGTTTGGTTGCCTTTTTTAACTTTGTAATATACAGAACACTGCAAAAATATTTAGAGTTTTAAAAGAGTTTACAGTGATAAGAGTAAAAATGTAATTTTTAGAAACGGAACTTATACATGCAAGCTTCTTGTGATAATGAAAGGTGTATGTAAAAAATAGCCAATTCCTGAAGCCCAGATGAGATAAATTGTATAACGTTTTGAGTTACATCAGAATAAGCATAATATAGACCTTCATAAATGACGGTCCATTTAAGCATTCTTTTTTGTTGTAATATGTACATGTATATTTTTTCGCTAAAAACAAGGCATATATGAATAAGGTTTATAAAATTGTAAAAAAAATCATTTAAGGCGTTGTTTCAAGAGCAATCAGATCTCTTATGTTTATAGACCAATTATTATTATTATTAAATATTGTGAGTTCCTGTTTATTCACTTCAAAGGAAATAGTTAATCTTATCGTTACTGGAAGAGCCGTATCCAACGTGTTTGACGGTGTGATGGAATTGGACTCTGGTGGAACAACTAAGGTATGTTATTATTTTAGAATGTAAACATTTACTACACGATACAACATTATAAAGTTATTTCTACCTTACGCTATAGAACCACACGCAATGTTGGATTGTGCATGGGCCACCTTCAATCGGCCCAGAAACTGAGAAACAAAAACTGAACCCTTTTTGTGGTAAAAACAATTTCATGTAAATTAGAATTGTCCTAGCCTTTGAACCTGTTGATGAAAACTTATTAATTTACCATTCATTTCCTTTGTCTTTGCAAGTAAAATATGGAAATGTTTATGGCTTTGACTAATTCTGAAGTTTTTTTTTTTAAGGAATTTAGTGATTTTGGCTTTTAAAAAATCTAGCATGCAGGAAACGGGTTAAGAAAACACGAAATGAATAGTTCTAGAAACAGAAAGTTTACCATCTAATGTAAACAAAATATATGTCTTTGGATTGGGCACAATCCCAGCCTGCACTTTTATCGAGCATAGAATCGGGAATACCTTTGATTTTGGACGCAGTTGCATCGCCTTATACCTGAAGCTGTGTTAACCGTACTGATGCGGATTTGTAACAAAGCTATAGTATTTCTAGTATTTGGCAGAAGGTTTCTATGACTCTTGATTAAGAAATGGCCGCCTTCAGCACGAGCCCATTAGAACTTAGCCTACAAACTAAATATATACTGATCAGGAAAGTTGGGGAGTTAAGCCAAAACTTTTTCCGTAATTGAAACTGGTCATGAATTTTTTCTGATTTGCTGAAAAATACTGTATGTTCTTTCAGATGCTGATCGTTTTTCGCTTTGGGCAAAATATCTGGTCATGTGACCTGTAAAAACGCGTACTTTTCGACAAATGATAACTGAAAAACTCGTTACAATGGAGTAAACCTGCAGAAGAAAAAATAAAATTGAAACACGTCCTTAGATATAATAGAGATGCGTTAGTCGTATTGAAAGTTTCAGTTACTTCACAAATTTCGTTGTTGCTATCTAACAGTTATTTTGAATTACTTCTATGATTTGCTTGATGAAAGTACTATCCGTCGATGTGAGGGTAATCCTCTAATGCTAGGGTAATGGCGCTACTGAGTTACACTGGTCAAATTTAAGCAACAAAGGTAAAACTGGGGAAATTCTCAAATTTGAGGAGAATTGAAGATATAAAACAGGGCAAACTCTGTATCCTCGATATCCTTCTTAATTGACGGGCAGACAGCAGTATCTCCCTTGCTTCTAGAAAAGTTGCCATTTAAGCAGGGCAAAACAAAATTTGAGCTTTAAACATTAAAAGAACTTTCACACGATTAACTGCTGGGCTATTGTCGCGTTTGCATTTATAAGTTTAGTTTTCCCGCGCTCTCAATGACGTTCTCGCCTCAGCTCCTCGATTTCGGTGTTTTGAAACTGCTCTGCGCTTTCGGTCGTAAAGTGCCCATTACAATCCGGAGCACGGCTGGTTTGGGCTCTTTTATATGTAAATTACTGGATCTCATGAAGCTTTAGATTTATGTCTAAACTTTCAAGTTTTTGAAGGATGTTTTATTCTGTTTTAGTCCACTTTGAAGGGAATAGATAAACAAGGAGAAGTTGGATTATTGTCGCTGTTTGAACATTACGGATCGTGCAAGGTTTGGTTTTGTTTTTACATATTCTCTTCTCCGTTGCTCTTTTGAACGTTCAAGTATTACTGTTTCAAATAACGCGCGCCTTGACTGGCATTATTTTGCTTGATTAGAAATAATGTAATTTTTTTAAATAAAACCATTTAAACATGAAAAGATAAAGTTCTATTTTTCGAGGTCTTGTAAAGTTATTGATAGGAACGTTATTGTTGAAAATCGTGGGCTAATGGGATAACCACGTAAGATTTTTGGTTTCGTTGTTGAGGAAATCAAGAATGCTGAGCGACCTGACGGGAAACTGAGAACCAATAGCTGTAATATGATAGTTATGACAGTTATCTCGTGTACGACCCCGGACAATTTTGTTAGCTATGCCAGCCTGACGAAGTTTTATAGGGGTAATGAATGATGCAACTACTGCGTAAATCCCAGTTTTGATGGCTACATATAGTATTACCTGTATTAGCGTGCATGTGCTGTCTCTAAATTCTTGTAAATTTTCGTCTCTTCATCAAAAATATCATCATTATTATTGTTATTTTATTATTATTATTATTATTATTATTATTAAAATTGCAACAAGATAGAACATCTTAGGAACATGGAAATAGTTTTGAATAGTTTCGTTAAAAAAATGTTTTATTACATAAGGTTTTATATAATGGAAAATAGTTTTAAAATAGATTTCGTTAAAAATGTTTTATCACATAATGTTTTTTTATGTTTTTATTTTATTTCATTTTATTTTTTTTTTAATAAGAACTAATAATTAGTAGAGACTAGTTCGTAGGTTACGCTTTGGCTCCTTATGTATTAGTATTTAAAATAGCATTCAGATGTGTATACTGCATAATATGATATGGTTTATTTACATTTAATAACAAAGTGGAAATATTATTTCTATACAATAGTTAGGTATCCACATGATAGCAATACTCATATGGGGTTTTATCCCACATGCATGCATGGTTTGTTTAACCCATCATCTAATAGGTAGGAACACACTTGAAGACGCCCAAGTATCCTATTTGGGTGATTTGCAGTGAAAGCCATTTCAGTGTTTTATTTTCTACTGACAAGAATTTGCTGAAAGAGAGGTAGGTATTTCATAAAACCACTTTAGAGCTGTCCCATTAACTTGAAAGCTTGATTTTATTTGCCAAAATAAGATTTTTAGATCCTCTGTGTCAAAAGCGCTGCTGAGATCGAGTAAGACCAATAATACGACATGTTGATGATCCATAGCCATAAGAAGATCATTTTGTACTTTCAAAACCGTCCTCTCTGTTCTAAGATTTTTCGATGTATGAGGGAGTAAAGACCAAAACACATCTTATAATTCTGTTCCTTTCAATCGTACGGATATAAATAACTTTCCAATGCCATTTGGTAAAACGTATTTATTTTGATAATCAGGAAACGATAGTGAGTCATTCTTAGGAAGTAATTTTTTCTCAGTTTTAAAAACTGTACTTTGATCAGTACTGCTTTCTTCTTCAGAGCTGGTAAAAACTGTCTTTTAGCTTGTTTTATTAGTTATGTTACTTGGTGTTTCCTTGTTTATACAACTCTAAAGTCAAAAATCAGATTGGTTTTCCTTCATTTTCTTTCTGCTCTTCTTCTGAAGCAATTAGCTTCACGGATCTTGTTGTTACTTATACCAAGGAACAGTTGGTCTGGCAATAATAGTCTTTGTATTTAAAGGTAGATGATATTTAGTGGCTTGAGAAATAGCTTTTTTATGTAACTGTGCACTAAAATGTTAATATCTCGAGCACAACTTCCTTTGAGCAGAACGTCTTTACCAGAAGTTCTTGGAAGGAATTACTGCACAACAATGAAGTTTTAGAATTTTGTTTGAGAAATGAAATGTTTACCAATTTGATCTTTCTGTAGGTAACCTTTTTAACCGTCTTTGCGGGTGGGTAACACCAAATTACATAGTATTGCTCCATGATAACCAATAAATCGATCAACGCTTTGGGGTTTCTTATGCTATCTTCGAGTGACTATCAGGTCGAGAATATGTCTGCCTTCGTGAGTTAATTGTTTAACATATTGTTAAAGTCCAAGGGAGTCAAAAAGTTTCAGTACATTGAACTAAGGATTAGCGAAAACCTTAGCTGTTAGGTTAAGTAACGGGCAGTTCAGTGGTTGTTCATAAACCGAGATGGATCCTTGAACTCTTACTGGTAACAATCATTGTAGGAGACATGGAAAAAAATTTGACCTGCTTTACTACGATGGCCTCGCTCGCCAGGATGAAGAAATTAGGCTGACTGTCGGTGAGTTCTTTATTGTTTTACATATTGTGTCTAATACATTTTGATGTAATATTTACCTCATCTTAAAAAAAATGAAAATGCTCTTCATTCTTGATGTGTTTCTCTCCCTTGTAACCTCAAGAGACCATACATTGAGAGTATGTGTATTACTTGAAGGCATTCAATAAGAATGATCATTACATCATTACGGTTATGTCGCAATAGGCTTCTTTCACGATCATGCGCAGTGTGTAATTCCCACCCCTTTGTCGGGCCACAGGTCTTACAAATATCACGCTTTCCTAGATAAAAGTCTTTTCATCATCATACGCAGTGTTTATTACCCATTGATTTATCAGGTTACAAGATTCTGTGAGATTTCTAAGACCCTTGGCCCGCCAAAACATTGGAGATTACACACTGCGCATGATCGTAAAAATAATCCATTGAAGGAATTGCAAGGGGATCCCCACAGTATCCGTTTGAAGCCTGGATACTTTCCAACCATGTCTTTGACAACCTCATAACTTTAGATTTCGTTTTATGACTACATACAGCTCTAGAGAACAAACTATTTCATTGTTCGACCAATAAATGCAACCGACGTCGTAGCAAAGGTAACGTGCTACGTTTGAGATTTTGTAAAGTTTATCAAAAATCGAAACTGGTGTGCATCTCAACAATAAGCGATATTATCAAATAAATTCTGACTATCTGTTATTTGCTAGTTTGTGTAGCATAGTCTATATTATAACATATTTGTTTTGTGGCTCGTTAGATATGACACGGGAGTGTCCTGAGTATAAAGATGGTGATTTAGTTCCTCCGTTGGAGCTCTGCATCAGAACGAGGTAAACTCCTAAAGATTGATATAGAACGTTGACACAGCTACCATAGCGATTATGCCAGGTCTCTTTTTCGTCATACATTACGAGAATATTAACAATGCTGAGTTCGAATTGTTGTTTGTTTTGTATCAGTAAAGTTGCTCATTGCATAACGACTGGCTTCAATTCGTAAACATGTTTCGGCAGTTGAACTGTCTCATTAATTATTTATTGTGCAGATGCAAATCAAGGATGTTTATAGCGGTGCTTATAAAAGCGTTAACACCTGAAATATGTTTGGACTTTTTAATAATGTGTTCTAACCAATCAAAAGCGAGATCTTCACGCCACGGGATTCAGAGGCAGCGAAGATTTCCTATCAGTCTTGGAACATAATAAAATTATTTTTGGACTAACGTACTTAGCTGGTTATTTTAACTTTCTATCTTTTTGTCTTACCATCTTCCTACTCCTAGCTGACGATACTTCTTATACCATAGTTGTAGTCAGGCATGATAATAAGAATTAAAAAATTGTTGTCACTGAATAAAAACTTATATAAGGACGTCTCGGTTAGATACACTATAACCTTCTTGGAAATCCCATGTGACGTTTTCGCGGCTCTTCTAAAAAAGCACTTATTTGCATTCGTAAGCCTTTTTATGATGAAGAAAGTTGTAGTATTTTAACCGAAACTTCCTTGTATAAGTTTTTAGTCAGTGACAACAGTTTTTTAATTCTTGATACTTCTTATTTACTGATTAATCTTACAAACCAGTTAAGCTGGTTTTGTCTATCTACCAATGCATTGTACTTACTCAGCTACTTGCTGCTTATTTTAACTTTCTATCTTTTTACCTTACCACCTACCTAGCTTATAATTCTTTCTACTTATTAATCTTACGAACCAGTTAAGTTGGTTTTATCTATCAATTTCTAAGTACCTGACTCACCTAACTGGCTAAAAATTATATCTATTTAGCTATTTTTCTTACTACCTTATTAGCTAAAGCTGTTATCTAGCTAGTTATTCACCTTATGTATCTACCTAACCACACTAAACATTCAATCCACTTACTATTCACTTAAATAAGCTTTGATTACATTGCAGGTGGAGAAAGTGTTGTATCGACTGGAATGGATCGGAGCCTATTCTATAACTAAACAAACCAATAGTTGTTTATACTCGCAGAGGTTACTCTTACATGTAACAATAACGAATCAAGACGAATAGGTCGAAGAAATGCCGAGCATCTGTATGCATGTTCATTGCACGAAACCAACGTTGGGAAATGCGACCAGTACAGACTCTTCCCGGGTGGAGAAATGATTTCCCCAAGAACTTCTTTTAAACACCTGTGTATTAGTTTCTTCTGTCTTCTGTTTAGGCTTAATTGTAAACTGTTAACATTTTTAGCTTTTATATCTATATTAATATATAGATTATAATAAGATATCACCATAACAGCATAATTAGAAATTTTGAGCATGAAAAATGCAAAACAGTTAAGGAATTAGTGCTAAATCGTTTTTTCAAAAATTGTCGTCAAGGTAAATTTTGGGTTAGTTAAAGAAATTAAAAGTTCACCATGGTTTTCAGCATACTTAAAGTATCATATTTGTAACTGTCACCCCGTAAACAAATTGGATTCGAAATGCCAGTGAAAAGCCAACGGTCATTCATTCATTGTAGCTTGCCTGATGAGTGTGATCAATTTTAATCATACGAAACAGACCTGTAGCGATAAAGCAATGAGTCAATTTTAAAGTCTTTCGGCAGATTTTAAGCACTGTTGCATAACAGTGCCCTAATATGCTAATTGTTTATCTTTATAGTTACTTGTAGCTTTTGTTAGAAACATTACAATTTCCTGATGAGTGAGTCACCAGCTCACGAAACAGCGTTGTCGACATGACAATGTAGTCCATTTGTTTTTTCTTAAGTAAAGAAACGAAATTTTCAAGTTTGAAAAACATATTTTTGGGCATTTGCATACAATGTCATCATCAGTGGCGATATTAAAGTATCGTAGTAAAACTTCTTTCACCTAAGTTTAAAAGTACAACTGAAATTTTCCTTGCTTTGATCAGATTAACTACACAATGACTATATAAACACATAAAAGGCTCTTTCTCAATATAAACAATACTAAATAAGGGCCTGTCTCTACGTCTATGTACATGTTTACATTATGTGAACACAAAGTGTTGAAAGGCCTTAAAAACAACAAAAATATCGATATTACAAGACCGGACGAAGGTAAAGGAGTCGTTATTGTGGACGAGCTTGATTATAACACTGCAGTGTTAAAAATTATCAATGACCAACGGAAATTCTTTTCTCTCAAACAAGGCCCCACACCTTGTAGAGAAGGCCAGCTAAAGTTACACAAGAACTATAGGCTCCCTATAGGCGTTCTTGTAATGACACAGCCACTAAGTAGGGCACTATGGCTTCACATGTGCAACACAGTTATATTTATTATTCCAGCCACATCCCACAAACGTTACGCTTCTACTTTACTTTGTGTTTTGTGTGGGAATGGAGACTGATTGTTAGCTATCCCAAGCTGACGAGGCCTAAAAATCTCAAAACAGCTGCTAATAAGATCTAGCGAAGGCAGCTAGCCCGCTCAAAGGTAAGCCCTGGCGTTCTACTACACAAAACAGCTGTCCACCGCTGCCAACATTCAGGATCATTCTTTTTAAAGAGTTTAAGTACGGGCTGAATCCCTCTGATCCGCAAGGCCATAGTGCCCTATTTAGTGGCTTTGTCATTACAAGCACGCATGTGCAACAGTTATACTCGTGTACAGATTACTGTGCAGAAAATATATACCGTTGGTTTTGTGCGAGACATCAGAGGATTGCCATTTAACGGGAAGTTTATGGTCTCATATGATGTTGAAAACTTATTTACTAATATTCCACTGTAAGAGAGTATTGAGCAGGCGGTAAATTACATTCCAAAAACCAACCAGAGCCTTTAGTTAACCATAGCAATGAACTCAAACACCTTTTCCTTCTAGCCACCTCCCAAACACATTTTATGTTTGATAATTCCTTTTACGATCAAATTGATGAAGTTCCAATGGGGTCTTCCTTTCGCCGGTCCTAGCCAACCAAGTTCAAAGAGTTTCAAGACTGACATTTTTATCGTCGATATATCGATGATATTATTTTTCTTTTTTCATTCAGAATATGACGCTAATATATTTTTTGATTACAGTTTTACAAATAAACAAGAGACTCCGCAGTAGTCTGTACTCTGCAGGAGTCTGAATTTATTCTATGGAAAAAAATTGAATATAAAGAAATTAAATAGAAAAAAGGAAAAATGAAAAAAAAAAAAAAGAAACTCGATGCAGTTTTTGACTCTGCCCTCGTGCAGAGTAATTAATTGCCTCATCAGCCAAAAGAATTAATCGGCTGCGGTGCAGTGGGCGATCACATTGTCAGTACTTTGAGTAAAAAAATATTATGCCACTAATAATATATGTATCGATGTCATGCTGCATTCAATGATCTCATTTGATTTAAATGAAATGTAAAAAAACGATGCTGGAAATTAAGCAATTTTTTTAAAAACTTTGTGAAATTGCCGCCCACCTATCCCCCAAGAAATGTGTAGTTGACGTAACACGTGTTGACGAACAACCTGTTCAGCGGTATGTACTCGGTAGTACCCAAGATACCTTGGGAGGCGTAACATGCGGTGGCCTCTGAAAGACATGTGTGTTTTATAACAGTTTCTTTTCGGAATTTAGAAAATTTTACCGTTTATTCAGTTCCCGACCCATAGAATTCATCTCCTGCTCCATTTACTAAGAATTGGCAATTGCAATTGGTGAGTTTCGCTTTTTTTAGATGTGTTTTAACAACTTTAAATCAACACTAATATTTTAGGATCTCGAAAACATGGCGGTCTCAAGACAAGCGTTACACTAGCTCGGTAAAATACGAGTCTCTTTTTCTTTATTTGTGTTATAACATTATATTTGACAGTAAAATAAAACTCCCTATGAGTGAAATGTTGCTTTAGGTTTTATTCACTTTCGGGAAGGAGGTATAAAATTAGTTTTTTGTAGTAGTTTGAAGTTCGAGCATGGCCATTGACTGACGCACTCTCATTTTGAAAAAGATTTAGTCGCTCTCTGTGTTGATTTCCTCTGTTTATTTTTTTATATTTAACCTCATAATCCATTGTTCCTCCATTGTTTTACGTTACACACCCTTAAACTTTATGCCAATGGAAAGGTTATTGAAATATTTTACAAATTTTTTTGATCAATTTTTGTGGTAACTGTCTATAACAGGCAGTAAGCCTCTAGGTAAAATTTCGGTATTGGGACGTATATATTGTTTAATCATACAAACTAAACCTTACCCAGACCCTAAATTCTATAGTAATATACGCATTAAACTACATGCATAAATAAGTATGCCCAAGTACGGAATTATCCCAGCATCTATGTGAGTACGTACATGTGTAAGTAAGTGTAATTTTTTAGAAAATTGATTTTCTCTCAAATGAGTCATGAAGGGATTTTGGGTTTGTTTTGTGTCGTTTGTGTATCTACAGCGAGTGCTACGGCCATAGATTGTGCATTTGATAATTAGTGATATGCTTGGAATGGGAAGTTTTTCAGTTCTGAAAAGATTTTGTATATGGAAATGTGCTTTTTATTCTTTGACGAAGTAAGCAATTTTTCCTGAGTAGATGATCTATTTATTGCTCTTATCAGAATGATTTTGTAAAAGCAATGGCGAGTGAAAGTGAATTGTGCACCTTAAACTGCAAGCACTGATTATAGATGATTTAGCCTTGCACAACTGATAATGAAACTGAGGCCAAAATCTATAGAATCTACTTGTCACCATTACACCAGAACATATTTAATGCTTTTTAGTAAACTATCCTTTGTCACTTTAGTTTTGCCATTTTAACCCTTTACATGCTAGATTTTTTAAAGTCAAAAATTTTAATTTTC
>JAOBAY020120558.1:0-16361 GCA_025331085.2 Zoanthus sociatus | reverse complement strand
AAATAAGGGAACGTGTGGGCTTTTGTCTTGTTCGGACCACAAAAAAGTGGTCGTAATAAAGAGGTGGTCGTATTAACGGGGTAGTCGTATGGCAGGGTTCCACTGTACATCATTTATTTTCACCGACCACTGATGTAACGCCTGTGCTGTTACGAGGAATTCATCTCGGTAACCGGGATAAAATATTCATATGGCAAACATTTCAAGCCCTCTTACGAGATCTTGTAACCTCTTCAATTCTTAGTTAAAATATCGATGTGTTCATATGATATGAAAAGGCGGGCTGCCTCGGTTACCGAGATCTCGGTTTTCCAACGGAGATCTTGATATGTCAGGGTTGGAAAATTTTATCATATGAACATAAACAACAATATCAATAATAACAACAACAATGTCAATAACAACAATCAATAACAACAATGTCAATAACAACAATAACAATGTCAATAACAACAACAACAATGTCAATAACAACAACAACAATGTCAATAACAACAATAACAATGTCAATAACAACAACAACAAAGTCAATAACAACAACAACAATGTCGATAGCAACAATAACAATGTTGATAACAACAACAACAATGTCACGAACAATAACAATAAGGCAAATTTAACGATTACAATAATGCTAACGATAACAATAGCGGCTGCTGAGGGTGAAAAAAATCCTAAGGCCATGGAGACCCTTAGCGTAGGCACATCCATTGATTTCATACAGAGATCTGTATTGTTGAAGACGGCAAGAATTGCTAGAAAAGTGCTAGAAAGTTAGTACAGAAAAGGTACGTAAAATGAAAGATTTTTCTTGGACTGATCATGGCAACTATAGTTGTTTCCAGTAGCCAATAAAAATCATATTTGACAAACGTTTAACTGAGAGCATAAGTTCATAGTAATACACCCTAGGCAATCCATGCACCTTTAATTATTTTTGTTTAATCATAGCTGGAATTAAAAAAAAAAGTTCAAATAATTCTACTGATTACTAAAATAACAATCATTGTTTTGCGAGAATCAGACACACAACTATAAGAAAGAGTTCATTTTCTTGGGCACGAAGTTATTATGTCATGAGATGACCTTTATGCATACACTTAATATATAAGTTTAATCCTCTCAAATTTTGAGAGGGTAATACTTTAAATTTGCCTATGGCCAGCCGTTTGAAATTTTAAGAATCTGTCTTTTATCAACTGTATAGCGTTTTTTAGATTCCAAAGAAAGAAAAACGCAAACAAACAAACTGCTCCAAAGAACTCCGTTTATACGGCCCTGACATGGCCTCAGTCGCTTTAAACCAAAGGTAGACTGAAGTGTTTTAAATTTCAAAGTGATGTTCTGATAGTCATTGAGAATGCCCTTGTAGACACTGAAGTAATCAAATTGGAGTTTGTTAATACTTTCTAATCTTCCAAGTCAAAAATTGACTCAGGTCGAGAGATTTTTCACTAATCCGGTTTAATAACAATGTCTGCATAGATAGCCTTTAGTATCCGTGGAATCAACACATAGCTTAAGACGAATACTTCAGTCTATTCACATTCAAATCTCCTCAAGATTATAATGAATTTTATGACTAAATAAGTAAATTGTTTGTGTTGCTGGACTTTACTGACATATATTATAGTTTTGTTTGTTGGAGTAGTTTGCAACGAAAACCACTGACGGGCACCCAGAGAAGCAAGTAGGGTTTATTGACTAAGCCAGCTAGCTATTATTTATTTTTGAGTCCCAAATGCATTTTTCATTAGCATGACTTCTAGAAAAAGTTAGTTCGGCTTGTTTGAAACCACATGACTTGTAGCAGTTCAGGTGATCGGTTTACAAGGAACACTTTTGTCGCACCGTGGGGCGCTGTGCAACAAAGTTGCCTCCTACGGGTCGGTCTTTGTATAACGCATGACTACTTGGGATAAAATTAATAAAAAACGCAGTGCGCACTGCATGTTTTGACGTTGTGTCGTTGTATCACTGCCATATGCTTTTGTCAGACAAACGATTGCCAAGATAAAATTTTCCCCCATTTCATTACTTTAGTCACTGGAGCGTTTTTACCTTAGACTTAATTGCTAAAGAAATTACACATTTTGTAGCAGTACCACTATTTGTTATAGAGCCTATTTAAGTTTCATTCTTGTACTAAAGTTCGCAGTTTAGACCACTCTCCGACTACCCTTCCAAGTCTTTCTTGCTGAGTCAGAAGCACTATTACATCTGTGAACTGTTCTATTTTCTTTGCACGTTTGACATCTAACATCACAACACCAATGAAAGCGGCACTTGCAATAAAATTCAACAGTATCTTGGTGAGATGTGAAACCTCGGTCACAACAGAGCAAACCGCATCCGTCAACCGCTTTACTTGACGCATTGCATTGTCTTCCGTCAGTTCCCAGTGAGCCTGTTTTTGGATTATTGATGCAAAAATCAGGGGAATCCGTTGTGTACACAAGATCTAAGTTTGTCGGAGGCTTGATAGTTTTACCCTCGACAATAAGTTCGTTTCCCTTGTTGCTTATCATGACTTTGGATGCACCATCAAACTTGGATTTGAGGAAGTCGCTCACAAGGCGAAAAGTTGGTAATTTTTGCCAGCAGGTCTTTTGATTGCACTGTCCGGATATTCCGTGACACTTGCATTCCTTCTGAATGTTTGTTTTCACGGCCTGTAAGGAAACCACATCACAGGTCAAATGTTTTGCCGCTTCGGTACAAACTTTTTTATATCTACGCCGGTTGATTACTTGCCAAACGTATAGAGCTCAATTTTAGATTGAAATGTAAAAGAGATTCAAACTTTGCATCATCTAGCGTGGATTCAAAATAAGTAGTTATGTGGCTAAAGGAGATGACAAAGTAAAACAAAGTAATTTTTCTTGGAGAATAATAGTTTCTCATTAACACCTGCCGGTGCCGTCTAGTCTAGTTGTTTTTGTCACTATGGTCGTAATTGCTTTGTTGTTCCATGCTTCAATGGCTGTTTAACCGTGGTGACAGAATACCACCACTAAGATCTCTACCTCTCTTTTAAAAATCTGAAAAACTTCCATTGGATTTTTTCGTTGCTGTTCAAATCTGTCAAGTATTCGGTTTCTAGTTTTTCTCAAATATTATTAAGTGAGCGTTAATGTTCGATCGAAGTATGTTGGGCAAAATTAAAACACAATGCATTAAAGTTTATTTCAGGAATTAAGTGTTTTTTTTTCATTCTAGGATATAGAGTTGAAGTGTCAAAATAAAGTTCACGCGAGTCCGAAATGGACTTTTTCAGTTTTCATCTTTGTTCTTCAAAGTAAAATATTGCATCACATGTTTCAGGTATACATATCAAAGTGACTGGGGGATATTAATATAATAGTGTTTAATGCCCCCTAATGTAATAGGAATTAAATTTATACTGTTCAGTCAATCTGCTAAGTGTAAACAAATGCATGCGATAGATACCCGGTATGCAAATAGAACAAATTGCTTCATTAGTTCTAGATGTATACATTTAATTGGAACTTTCTACAGAACGAAATTAGCATTTGGATTGATCAATCTCGCCGATAATTGCCCTTTGCATTGGCGTTAATAACAATAAGTTGTTAAGTTATTCACTTTGCATTTTGATATATTCTGTCTGTGCTTTGTGATTAAATGATAACTTAAAATTAAACCGGAGCGGCGCCACTGTGGACTGCGGCTTGTTTGATGGCAAAGAGGTCTCAAGTGGACGTGTATTTTAGTATCTATGCTAGCTAATTCAAACAACTTCACCATTTCTTGACATCCTCATTGAAAAGTATCAAAGTAATTATCCATTTTACTAGCTTGCCCTGGAGCAGTCTGTCTGTTAAATAACACAAGAGCTACTGATGTAGGGTCACGTTATCAATAATGTGTGCCAGTTTGCAACTTAATTTGTCATTCAGTTGAAGTATTGGTACTATTTCGTCTAGCGTTTTAAATTTCGTTATATGCGCTCTATTCATTTTTGCTTTGGTTACAACTCACCTTGGTCTTTAGACAATAACCTTATTCGCACTCCTAAGACAATAACTGGCTTCTCTACTACTTTTTATTAATGCGCTTATCATTTTTCAACACCATGAAGCTTTGTGATCTGAAAACATGTAAAGGTTGTAAATTTACTTTAATTTCACTTTAATCGGGGCATAACAATCTATTAAATCTGTGACACGATAGACGTAGGAGGTCAGACACGCAATATCTCTTTTAATTCAACTTGACAGAAATGGTATATCTCTTACCAGTATTCCGGCCCTGTTGTTGTGACGTATGATTAGCGCCCTCGGATCTCTTCTGTTCTTGGTGTTATCCATAAACTTTTCAGAGATTTCCGAACCATATTTTAAATTCTTTTTGCACCCGCGCCATGTAAACTCAGATCTCCGCTCACTCTGAACACTAGTGTCTGTGTTAGGATCCTCGACAGAGGTTTGGGAGTGTAATCTTCTTGAACAACCACAGCTGTTGAGCTCACCCAAGTTGCAAGCATTTGTAACTTGGTAGCTTATTCCGGCTGTTGTGATGGCAAATATAAAGGCAGTTTCTCTGTAGTCTATAATAAGCAAAATTTAAAAGCATTTAGACGATAGATAAACGTTCTGTACAAATTAGTTTCTCAGCTTTTAAAACGACATTTTTGCTAAAATTTTCCGATAGTCACTAGCTAAAAGGTTAGCCTCACCTTGTCTTACTATTTTTCTTATGGAGTTTCTATCTGTTGAACAGTTCCATTTCCGATGGCGAAATTGGTATTGACATTCCTCCACTGCGTTGTCAACCCCATCTAATACCCTCTTTATCAGTTCGGGATTAGATCGACAGAAATCCGCTTTGCCTTTTAGACGCAGAAACGCCTGTGTTCGTCTACAGATGCTGTTTTTATCGAGTCTATGGGACAAATCAAGCGACCTGGAGAGAGTGAGAAGTTTACTACTGGTTTAACCGAGACGAGGTTCTAAAAGTGGTGTGGTTTTTGTCAAATCGCATGCTTTGAGAATTATACTTACAACCACAACGCAGTTAGACTTGTTGGGTAAATTACCAGCAGAAACAAACTTGTACGGCTTAGTTTCATGGTTACACTCAACAGGCTTACCACTTAATCAATAAATCCTATAAGAGCCAAATAGAAGAGTAAGCACTTGCTAGCATTCTGTTGTTATATATTTATATAAGTATATACAAGTGATGTCAAAGGATTTGATTGACACCTGTCAGCGCATGTCAAAATGATGGAATAATTTAGAAAACATCTGAAAATACGACTTTTAAAAAGTAAATATGTTCTATGAACTAGAGGTTTCGAGGTGCAATATATTTGCTATCTAGCTAATTTTTAGACACTTTGAAAAGAAGTTATAATGACAAAAAGACGAACGGCTTAACACTAAGTCTAAGCTAAATCTGTCAACATCTTTTGTTTTCTGCTGTAAAAACAGACCACTTGATTTTCTAACCACATATTCAATCCTATTACTAAGCTTCCTAGCGCTAAAGTCTTTCAGGAAAAAACAAATACATAATACCTTCTCGTTTATCAGGAAAATGTTTGAAAATTAATTTCCTAAGAACAATCGAAGAGCCCAATTACATTACTGTTAATGAGAAAACTCCAAAACGTTTCCCAACCATCTCGTCTTTGAGAGTTATCCTATCTTAAGCTGCCCAGAAGGGACCTAATAGTTCGAGGGGGATCTTGTTTAAAGTTAGCTATTAAAGTACTTAAGTTTTAAGTGTTTGGGCAGCAAAATATGTATGAAGACGACATATTTAACTCAAGTCGACCATTCGCGAATAACTGTTTTAAAGCGACCATGATAAATCACCGACCGTAAAACATTCTTCAAAATTAGTTAAATTTAACCGGAAGTCCATTGAGTTACAATTCTAGTATATGAAGCACGAGGAGAAAACCAGCTTTCAAGCTTCGACCTTTGTCTGCAAGTTGTTTTTTTTTAATTTTTATCTTGAGCTGTAGTTTGATAAGAATGCTAAAATAGGCTGCTAATACTGTCAGATATGTTCATTCACCGAGATAAACAAATTTGTTGTCAAAGCGTCCGTTGAACACAAATCTATTTTGGAAACCATTATAAACAGTGTTCTTGTTTAAATCAACAATTAACTTTAAAATTCTTGCTTAGCTTTTACTAAAAACAAAAACAGTTGTAGCAAAGCGATTTTTTTCGCAAGTTACAGTGAAAAATAAACCTTTATTCCCTGTTAGGAACGATGGTGTTTCTTCATTTAATTTCCAGTTGACACACTATAAGTATAAGAAAATATCCCTAAATAGTAGACATTTTGCAGAGCTCACCATCTCAACGCCGCGAGTCTTGCACAACAGAATACTAAAGCCCTAAAGATTTTTTGACATGTTATTCTAATTTACTTGCCAATAAACTGGCTTATCTTTCGTTTCGTAACGTTATTCAGATAAGAAAAAAATTGTACTTACCCGATTGACTGTGCTTTAAATTATAGAAAAAAAATTAAAAGAAAAATTCCTTTCTGTCGGATCAGTTAAACCAAAAATTCATTTCTTGATTTAATTTAACTATAGCAAATCTCTAGACATGCCTTTAAGGAAATATTATGACCAAGCTTTCTTTATTTTCTTTGTGACATGCAGGAGGTATTCATTTGCAGTTTGAGCCCCAGACACAAGCGAAAACTATAGATTAAAAAAAGTTTTACCACCCAAGGGCAAAGCTCGTGTAAGTCCACCAGAACTCACACACCAAAGAAGTGATCATTGACTTTGTAGGTTTAGTATAAACCGTTGCACAGCAATAAGCGCGCAAGATTTAAAATGTTTTTTCTGTAAGGTTTGAAAATATGTTTGACAATTTACACTGGTCATTGCGCAAACTATGTGGATCAATAACTCAAACTGAAACTAACTCGCTTTCTATCTCAAAAACGTACAACCCAAAAAAACCCGGTAAAGCCAAATGCAATTAACAATAAATTAATTAAAATATCAATATATGGTATTAAACTTCCTGTTGCAAATAACTAGTATATCAGCCGATCTCTAAGTAAATTATAGAAACAACTATTTTTTTAATTTTCTAATTAAAGCTGTTTACGGGGCAGGCCGAAACGATAACAGTATGTCATTGTGTGCTAATTGTCGGCTTCAAGGTAAAGTTTGAACAACCACGATGAAGCATGTGTCAAAAATAAATTTGTGTGTTTTCATAATGTGATTAACTTCAAAGATTTTATCAAAAGAATTGACATTGATATAAATTCAAGGCTTTTGGGACAAGCGAAATTCAAGCTATTTGATTACTCAGCCTTCAACACCAATTCTGTCATACATTACTAACCTCCAAAGAATCATACATTCATTCAGAAGTTTTTACCTAATTTAATGTTTCATATTTTATGCCAAAAGTTAAAAACAAAAATGTTTTCTTTACTACCAACTGTAACCAACGACTTGCTACAAATCTTGTTGTTCATTATTAACTTGTCCGGACTTCAGTTAAACTTTTCATAAATTTTTACTTTTAGATCTTTAAGAGCAAATCAGTTGTCGTTGGTTAACTTTTGACATTTTAACTTCAAATTATGTTTACATTAGTAAATTAAAGTAAAAGGGAAAAACAATTAAGCACGACAAAAATGATAAGGATAGTTTAGAAACGTGATATGACACAATAACAAAATGGAACGTCTTTTTTTGTGGTCGAAGGTGGATGTTCTTAAAACTTTTTCATCTTTAAAGGATCTTAGTTTTTATTTATACGCAATCGCAAGTATTACGAGTGCTTTTGTTATTTTTCTTTTTTATACCGAAATCGTACTGACAGTATTTGCCTAAAAGGCTGAATGGCTAAAGACAAATTATAGGGTTGCTGCTTAGTCTCTAAATTTCTGTTGTTAGCCTTGCTGACTTAGTGTAATACTACTTGAGTGTATAAAAACAAAAGATCTACGACCTTTCTCAACCTTAAATATGTTACGAAATTTTGGTCTTTCCTCACCGTTTATTGTTTAGTCAAAGGTTCTTATAAAGGGATATTGAAGACAAAAAAATTTCCTTTTTTGTATGCTAGCGTTATGATTTCTTCACGCATGCACTTTTATTGCAATAATGTACCGTATCAGTTGTCGGAGACTGGAAAAGCAGAGAACGCTCTCATACGTTTGCATATAGTTATCATGATGCTATTTCACGTAACCTAATTCCTTCTTATGTTATCATATTGTTATTAAGAAGGAGCAAGGTTTAATCAGAACCTTAGTAGAGACACTGACTCAGTATATCGGATACTTTTTGCAGTGGCTATCAGTTGATACTGAAAGTCATGCAGTTACAAAGGAATCGGCAAGCCCCTGCAATGCCAGTGGTATATGAAATGGTTATGCAAAGGCCTGCAACAAATGTGACATATAACTACAGAAACGGCAGCTACAATGCAAAAACTTTGCAATGCCAATCACGGGCAATAGAAACTGCTTATAGTGACAATGGCCGAATGGCAAAATAGCAATTGTATATATAGAGAGTTAAGAACAAGTTCTAATGAGAAAAGCAATGCCAAGTCCTTAAAATGGCAATACAAGTCGTAGTGTTAGTGGCTTTGGCATGTGCAATTGCAGGGCAAGGGCTTGCAATGGCATGGCTATAACTATAATGCAATTGCGACGATGGCAATGGAAAGTCCTAGAGCATTGTTACTAAACTGATATCGATGGCCACAGCAAAGACAGTTGCTGATGTTAGTATAGCAATAGCAATAGCAAGGGATTGTAATGCAGTGCTTTATTGCAGTTAGTACTTTGCACCGGAAACATTTGCTTGTAAATTAATGTTGTTTTTGCAATGAAAAACGACCTCAAGAAACTAGAAAAGAGAGATTGGCAGAAATGGAAAACTTAATAAGACATTTGTGGGATCTTTGGATAAAGACAAGTTAACAGATCACAAATTATAATGTATTTTATATAACTTTAGTACTTAAAACCAAATTACAAAACAGGGCGGGATTTTCCCATGCATCTGCATTGCTTGTTTTCAGAACGGTTGTCATTTCGGGACAAAATGTTTTTGGATTGTTTTAAAATTTCTCTCCCTTAATTCTAAATAACAGAATTAATACGATCAAATAAATTAACGTTTTGAAGTTGACGTTTTTTACATGTTTCGAGGTTTATAGTTAAAAATAAAGAATGGCGGTGTTTTTGAGAGATTATCAGCTTTCAGCCCAGAAATCTTAAAACAACATTCTTAAGTATTTAAATCTTAATGAAGAACAAATTGGTCTGACTAAGGCTGATAATCTTAACAAGGTTTTGATTGTGCAGTGTTTACGGTCGTAACATAATGGTTTAATGAATTTATAATTTGGAACATATTCTGTTGAGCTGTCGAATGATATAAAACCTGTTACGTGAAGTCAACTTGTTTGATTCAAAAAAGTGATTTTAGCTTACTTCTCAATGGTGTTGTAATGCTTGTAGTATTTCAATTAACATTTTTATTCATTTTTAGTTAACTATATCTAAAGTTATGTTAACGAAAGAACTACTTGTTAATTTTGAGTTGACATTCTTTATCAGATCTTTATTTGGGAAGTTTCTGCTAGCAGTGATACACATGTTTTTACTTTCAGGAGCACGAAAGCAATTAAAGCTAGGTGGGTGATTTCTCACGATACTAATGAAATGGAGGGCGCAGTCTTCATATCATGCCTTGGGCTTCTGTCTCTGAAAAAGTCAAAAGCCAAGGTAACAAGTAAAATTACTTGCTAGACACCTCAAAATTTCTATTTCTATTTCTCAAGACAAACAAAATGAATGGTGTCTTTAAAGGGTTTTATCAACTGGATCAAACATTAGAATAAACAGCACCAATCATTTCTACTCTTCAAGACAAACAAAATGAATGGTCACTTTATAAGGTTTCATCAGCTGGCTCAAATGTTAGAATGAATAACAACAACCGTTTCAGCTACTCTTCAAGACAAACATAATATATGGTAGCTATAGAGAGTTTCTTTAACTGGCCTCAAAAGTTAGAACAACAAACGATTCTACTCTTCAAGACAAATAAAATGAATGGTCATTTCATAGAGTCTCGTCAACTGGTTCAAAAGTCAAAATGAATAACATCAATCATTTCTACTTTTCAAGACAAACAAAATGACTGGTTCATGCATAGAGTTTCATTACTGAGCTGGTTCAAAAGTTAGAATTAATGACAATAATCATTTCTAATGTATCTAACTCTAAGCAAACAAATTGACAATAATGTAGCAATGTTCATTTCTGCTGACCACTCTTAGTTCAGCAAATTGAAAAGAAACTTGTTTTCAATGTGTTCATCACCTAGTTAAACTCCCAAATGATCACAGTCGGTCAGTCAGCTGTATCAGTTCATCGAGCTAAAGAAATACAAGGCCGGTGACAGATCTGGCATTAAAAAATGCCATGTCAGATATGTTGTGTTCGATTATTAAATCTTAAAGATCTTGAATTGCCTCCGAATATTGTTGTAAAAACCAAAAAGTCAATTTTATCAAATTTTGAAATTTCTACAATAATGTTACGGTTAGATTTGTTGCAGCAAATTGTATTTATATGTATACCTGTTTTTTAAAAAAGAATTTCAACCAGCTTAAAACGCCACTGAACAACATTATATCATAATCATATTGTACTTAATTTAGATAGAGTATACTGTAAAGAGCTGATGTTCGATACTTTTTTTTCATGCAGATCAATTGTCAGAGGCCAACTGTGGGCACTTTTAAGTCGTCAACAGCAGTGAGAAGAGGGGCACATCATTCGTGTTTGATATTCAAGAGAATGAAAGTCATGAGAAGGTCTTTGGCTTTATTAAATGTTTCAAGCTTCTTTCAGTTCTTTACATACAAAACTTACTCAGCTTGGTCGGAGATTTTGTTAAGGTCTGTTACATTACAAGCTTTCTTTACAAGAACCAGTACATTTTGCAGAAGCTCATTGTTTTTGGCTGCTTCAGCCTCAATTTGTCCTTAATTTTGTTCTTATTCCTGCGAGCAGTTTGAAATGAGAAATCAAAACAAAACTGAGACAAGGCCTGGAAAATCAGTGCTGATCGTCTGTATTATGAGGAGTTCTCTATATACATTTATCTAAGATTACAGACCACTGTACATTTTTTAGTGTCCTCTCTCGCAGTCCTCCCTAACAGGCTGCAGAGATAATTTTTTTCGTTGCCCAACAATTTTACAAGCTTCAGTAAAGTTTTAACTTTAAGTAAATCATTTTACTTTCATCCTCAGCCTGAGCTTGTTCTTAAATTGTTCTTAATTTTCGGCCAATCTGAGCATCATTGCTATTTAAAATTGTTCTTATACACTGAAAGCGTGTAACTGAAAACGTTTTATAAACTTAAAACCAAAATATCAACATATAATCAATACCGTATACTCATTTTACTGACAGGAAACGTATGTATATCGTTAGGTTGGGTCATATTAAAATAAAATAAAAAGTCCACAAGACGTATTCAAAATTTAAGCCAAAATACTACGGTGACAAAGTTTGGCCTGCCAAATCAGTTTTTTTAATTTTTTTTCTTATTGACCTGAAGAAGGGTGGTTTGGCTAGCCGAAATATTATGGTATTTTCTTAAATTTTATAACTTCGTGTTGCCTTTTTATTACATTTGAGTCTTTCATTATTATATTGTCATTCGACGTAAGTATAGTTTACGTTCAGCTGTGTGGCTTTTAACTACAATATTATAAAAATATGTCATATTGTAACTTTGTAATATTGAAACCTCCTTGCACAGTTAATCACCACAAGATCTCTTATTTTAAACGCCTGCTCAACGTGGCTGCCAACAATCACACTGATATTGTTGGTTGCTACTCTTGAACAGAAGAATTTTGATGATTTCAATTACTTGTCGAGCCATGTTTATATATATTAGCAGATTAGGAAAGGGATCTTAAGGAGGTTTTAATATCATACAGTTACAATATGACAAATTTTTTGTGGCACAAACATGGCTGCTTCGTTTTTTGTCTTTGGCATCTCAAGGAAGTGCGTGGGAACCCATTTTTCTGATCAAAATGAAAAGGCTTCACTGGTACTTGAGCACTTACTTAATCTTATCGCTTCTAGTTCATTCGAAAAACGTCTTCCCGAGTCAAGTATATATTATCAAGATGCCAACCGACACTTTACTGAATTGTTCCTCAGTATAGATTTACTCTGCCTGTTGGCACGCTGATCTAAAGCGCCATTTTTTTAGACTGCTTTGAGAGCTCTTATAACATTTGGATAGAAAAAGTAAAGACGTTTTTAAAACTAAAGAATGCTTCATGACATAAGTAAAAGCTTATAACTGAGCCAACAAACTTGAACCAAAAAAAGCTTTCAAGATTCCTGCATTGTTGAGTTACTTGTCTTTCAACAGATAAACAGAATGAATGAATTATATAACTTCACAACGCGAGCTCAGACCTCCCAAACTACACCATTCCTTGGTGTATTCCGCTATCGCGTGAAAGTTGTAGCGACAAAATTGCAAAATATGTTTGAAGCCACCAGCATTTTAATAGCAGAATATAAAAAAAGTGTTTTTTTATCCCATTGAGACACGTATGAAAAGCTGTTTTAAAACAAATATCATTCTCTTTCGTTTACATACAGACAACTTGTTCCAATACCGAATGTGAAGTCATTAACAGACAGTTTCAAGACATGGCCTAGAAGAATTCCTTAACAAAAATCTGTCTTCCGAAAATAACTCCATTCCGGATAAATTTGATATTCAGGAATTCATGCAGGCCTTATGCATATGAAGGCAAACGTGGTATAATGTATATGAGATTTTTATCCCGAAAAATTTTAAACTTAACATTGTTTCAAGTTTTTAGTTATCGTGAAGATAAAATGGCGTCCATGGCTATTATACAAACAAAAAGGCTTTGAAAGACTTATCTGTTACTAGTTGTGTAGTTGCGATCTGTTCTCAAAACAGTAAATAAAAGAATAATCAGACAAAAATAATATTGTACTTATACTTGTTTTTTCCGTAATTGTCGAATAATTATTTAAAGCAACTATATATACAAATGTGTCAACGAGTTATCTATAGTTAAATCCAGTTTTTTTAGTTATTGTGTGATTGCGATCTATTCTTAAAACAGTAAATAAAAGAAAAATCAGACAAAAATAGTATTGTAATATACTTGTGTTTCCGTTATTGTCGAATAATTATTTAAAGCAACTATAGAAATGTTTCAACGAGATATATATAGATAAGTCCACTTTTTTTAGTTTAACTTTAAGAAGCTGTCATTTGGAAGCAGTTGATCAGCCCTTTACTGTTAATCTTTGCAGTTCACTTGAGCTGATCATGACGACAGGCTCGAGACCTAAACAGTTAGCTTCCTACAGGGGTGTTAGAAAACGAAAACCTTGAAAACGAAAATTTGGAAAACAAGTTCCGAAGACCCAACAACAAAGACCTTAAGATAAATTAAAAATAACAACAGCAGATGAATAAACTGATTGGTTGCGTGTTTTCAAAATCAATTTTTCACTTTTTCACTGATGAAGAAAAATGTTTTTTTTTAATTACAAGGTCTTTAGTTTTCCGGATCCGATTTTTTTATGTTTTACAACTGTTAAAAAAGGCATATTTGCAAACAGTTAAAATACCGGATCAACTAATCTATAAGCAAAATAGTTCAAAATATAGAAAGTCCACAAACTTTTGATTCTAACTAAGTCGCAGTCGGGGTCTCAAGCTTTTATTATCTGTCAGTTGCTATAGGGGTACTACAAGGCGTTCTACCAATCAATCATTTATTAAATTTCAATGTTAAGCGAGGATCTTTGAAATTTAAAAAAATTTTTGTTTTCTGGATCCGCAAATACGCTCTCGCAAAATCTAATACATATTTAGTATTCCCTTGATTTGCTGGCAGTTTTTAAAACTATAATGGCTCTTTCTTTTTGGTCTTCACTTTTTGGGTCTTTGTTAGTTCCAACTGACCCCTTCCTACCTGATCGCTTTCGATCACAAAAAGTCCAACCTTGACCCTTGGGTCGTCATAATTACGCGATGACTAGACTGTTCTTAATCTCTTTTACTTAGATCTTTCACAGATTTGCGTCGTAATTAGGAGGAAGAGTAATTCTTAAAGATGCCAGCTTAATCTTATTTAAATATAGAAACGATTGATTTAATACTATTATAAAATTATGTATCAAAGACAGCTTTTCGAATATTTTTAGCCTTTCAAAGATATGGGGGGCATTCTGGCCCTTTTTAGTTTTATGCAAGAGATTCCCGGGATGACAGATCTCCAAATTATAATAACCTCTAAGTAACAAAACACTTGAGATTTAGTATTGAGTCGTGAAGTAAATAATAACACTATAAACAGAGAAAAAGGTACCTCTTCCTGAACTAAACTTATTCAAAACTAGGTTTCTATTTTATCATATATTATATATTACAAATGCAAAGAAAGTAAGCAGAAAATGTACGTATAACATTGTCGTGGCCGGACCAGTTTGATTTTTCGAAACACAATCGACAGTTTATGATTACTTAAAACTAAATATCATTTTGAAAGCTGTTTTGATGACTTATTTACACATATTAAAAATAGTCATTGATTGTTGTTCTTCATTGTCGGTTGTTTTTGTGTTTCGTAAGATTAAATTGGTTTGGAGTTACAACGCAAAGGAAACATGGATTATTGTGCATGAGCTTGTACCGTGATGTAAACAAATTCAATCTCAATAAGCACTGGAAGTGGAAACATTGACAGTTGGATTGATGCCTCTCCCCAACAAATATTGTTTTATAAATTTTGTATTTTTGATTCTATTAGAAGTTTTCCCGGATTTTCATTGCAAATGTTTCTCAACAACGTCTCAAGTGGGCCATTCAAGCACAAGTAATGTTACTAATGAATAAACAAACTGCATTAGTAAAACATTATTCTACCAAAAACCCATGAACAATTTTTTGTTAGGTTGGATCCAGGGTAGAAAGTCAACCAAATAATAAAGTTATAAAATAAGTATAAGAAATGTTGACTAACAACGATGATAAATTTTAGTCGCTATTTTTCGATCGGCTACTGCCGATCTACACCAGGTTTTAAGGACATCTTTACATATAGACAAGAGTAATATATATTAGAAAATGAAATATAATATGGCAAGCTTGTCAAATGATTTAAAAATATAAGCGGTAGAAATTGAAACATTTATGGAGACTATAGGAAATCATATCATACCCGATCGGCCGGGGTCCGGGAAAAACACGGTCGGGTCCTCCGTTGCTCAGGGCGGAGTCGAAAAATATATATGCTACTGGGAAAAACAACAGCCAAGAATGTAAGATCATCAAAATAACTAAGGATTCATTTACTACAGGAACATGGAATGTTCGTACTTTATTTATAGAAGGTAAATTAGAAGAACTTAATTACGAATTAGAAAGGTACACCTGGAATGTTATTGGACTTGCGGTAACAAAGTGGACAAAAACAGGAGAGCTTACAACTGACACAGGTCACAAAATATGGTTTGTTGGAGATGTAAAACATGAGAGAGAAGTAGCTTTTATTGTGCACAAGCAAGCAGTTAACTCAATATTAGAATGGTCACCAGTGTCAAGTAGAATCATTTCTATCAGAATCGCAGCAAAACCTCAAAACATAACAATAATCCAAATATACGCCCCAACTTCAGATCATGAAGATTTGAAGATCGAAGCATTCTATAGTGATATTGACGATGTTATCAAGAAGACAAACAAAAAAGATGTTCTAATTATTCAAGGTGATTGGAATGCTAAACTTGGAAAAGATGCACACGAAATCTGAAAAGAGACAGTTGGAAAATATGGACGGGAAAAGACAAATAAGAGAGGTCATCGTTTGGCTGAATTTGCTAAAGAACATAGACTGGTGGTGGCAAACACTTTACATAAGCACATAAGATCAAGAACAGTTACACGGCATTCACCAGGAGGAGTTTGTCATAATCAGAGAGATTTCATACTTTTCCCAAAAAGATATCAATCAAGTATAAATGGTGCAAAAACAAGAGTATTCCCCGGGGCTGACATTGGTAGTGACCATGAACTCCTCATGATGACAGTAAGGCTTAAGTTAAAAACAAGTAAAAAAGACGCAGAGAACTGGCAAACTGAAAGACCCTAGGATCCTGGATATCTTCCAAGCAGAAATTGGTGGCAAGTTCGGTCCACTGCTTCAGATACAAATACAAACAAATACAAATATATACAAGTTCTCCCCTCGGGGCTTTTCAGAACCTGTTTACAAGTATATACAGGGTCAGACAGT